>JAKSZP010002685.1:0-255409 GCA_022478985.1 Massospora cicadina
CCATTTGGATTATCTCCGATCAGCTCCACCAGATCTCAAAATTCTTGCGCATAATCTCCAGGTGTTATAAGGTCACACATTTGGCTTTCCCTGCTGGATCGCTCATTGCACATGATGAAGCTACTAATTGACTGATAATTGAATGGCCTGTAAGCCCGCTGATGCTAGAACTGTGGTTAGTGATGGTGATCACCAATCAACAATGATCGGAGGTGCTAGAACTCTAGCAGCCCAAAACCCCAGTCCTTTTTACCCTTGGCCAAATCACCTGTATTCTGCCCTCCCCTCTTACTTTCCCTTAAAATTCTATTTTAATAAAGTATGGAGTTTTCAATAAAAAAATCTAGCATAATTGGCTCAGCCTTTGGCTCTAAACTTCAACTCTATAAAAGGCCGTTTGTTTGAATCCTGGCGTAATCACTTTTTATATCCTTTTCTTAAACTCACTGTCATTCTGTCTGTCTGTAATTAAATCTTACAAGCTCTATTTCAGACACTTATCACAAAAAAATATTGCACTGGCAATTGCATCATCTGGAATTGTGGCAACTCTTTTGAATGGTGGTCAAACAGCGCATTCAGCACTGAAATTTGCGTTGTATATGCAAATCACTGAGACACTTACATGCAATATCAAGAAAAATTCTGGAATGGGTAAAGTACTCCAATCATGTCAACTCAATATATGGGTTAAATATACTATGGCACACAAAAAAGCATTGAAAGCACTTCATTGTACACTAAAAGATTTGAGAGGAAATGAACAGCTCTTTGGTGGCGCACTCATTTTATTGTCTGGTGATTTTTGACAAATTCTACCATTTATACCACGTTCAACACCCGCTGATAAACTAAATGCATGTCTTAAATCATCAGTTTTATGGCAACACGTATAGAAATTAACTTTGAAGACCAATATGCGTGTACATCTACATGATGCATCTGCTGAACATTTTGCAAAATAATTGTTAGATAATGGGAATGGGAAAATGGCAATCAATGAATCCACACAATGTATCATATTGCCAACAAACTTCTGTAAAATCACAGCAACCACAGATGAATTGATTTACAAAGTTTTCCCAAATATTGCACAGAATTATAAAAATCATCAGTGGCTAAGTTCATGTGCTATACTAGCAGCCAAAAACAATTATGTCAATGCCATCAATTTCAGCATTTAAAATGAGATACCAGGTGAAGTGACAACATATAAGTCCATTGATACTGTAATGAATCAAGATGAAGTTGTCAATTATCCAACTGAATCCTTGAATTCACTTGATTTTCCAGGTATGCCGCTGCATGTTTTAACATTGAAAATTAGTATGCCTATCATTCTTTTCCAAAACATCAATCCACCACAGCTTTGCAATGGTACCAGGCTTTCAGTGAAAAAGATGAACAATATCATTGAAGCTACAATCTTAAATGGAAAATTTAAAGGAGAAAATATACTGTTGCCAACTTCTCTTTAACCGCTCAAAGTCACTTTTGAGCGATTTTAAATTTAAGTTTATTTATCCACAGCCATCTGCTAAAACCTATTCTTTAATGTCCTTGGCTCTGCCGCCTGCCACCCCAGTGTGGGGCAGCAGTGCACCCCCACCTAGCGTTTTCCGCCCTGCAGGCAAGCGCGTTCGACAGGTTCAAACAGCCCGCCCACTGCTTCCAACCGTTTTGTCCCCCCACGAGACCTAGCACTCCACCTGGCGCGCATCCACCCTTCTCGCCCCCATCCTCTCGCCCTCCCTCGCTCTGCTATTCGCTATTGCCTCAGAGTGGACTATGGACGTTTGTTCCCATATGCTGATAAGGCAATTATTGACCTAGCCACTACAGCCTTTGCGCCAGCTGGCTTTATAGACTTCCGCCCTTTTAAGGGCTACTTTGACGTTGTTCCAATCTGAGGAGGATGCTGAAGCGGCAGCACAAACTCCTCTAATTTATAAAAAACCCCATTCCCACAACCCGTACTCGCCTCCCTTCAGACACCACGCTAGTGGTATCCTTTGCAAATCTCCCATCCCACTTTCCACCCCAGGTTTTGTATGACCAGTTGGTCGCGGGGCTCATGGCTTATGGCACTCAGCCCAACCTCATCTTTGCCATTCCTTCTGGTGCAGAACGCCTTGCTGCTCCTCGTGCAACAGCCACCATCATACCACACCACCCTACCATAGCCCAACAAATCCCACCCCGCGCTAGTGTGGCTGCAGCACCTGATCATTTCTTTTGGGCTCAGGTCGATAATGGTAGGCAGATTTGTTCCCTCTGCTTTGGCCTCGACCATGCAAAAAGAGCGTGCCCTAAGGCCAAATCTGCTGATATAGCTTCTGAGCTCCCCCTCTGGAGGTTCAGTATGGGGCACTTTGCTGCCCCCTCCCACCCTCCAATCTCGTTCAGTGGGCCCACATGGAAAATCAGCCCCACCCAAAACCTCCATCCTCACTCTCCCACCTAAATCTACGCCAGCCAATCAGAGCAATGCTTGGACCAACATTCATACCCAAGCAGCTGCCCATTCGCCTAATCCTACCCACTCAAATCTAAATGCCACTATTCCAGTGAACCAAAATCCATGGGATCTATTGGCTGAAACTGACGAATCAGGTAATATCCTTATTAGTAAGCATACAGGTCAACCTCTCTGCCATGGCAATTATGGTCGGGCAGAATTTTTCCTTCCCGACTTTGATGAAACCCCTACCCCTCGCCATTTTGCTCCTCTACCCAATACAACCCCCTTCCAAAGTGACCACCAGCTCACCTTAGCTGCGGTGGCCTCTCCTCATTGCCCAAAACTATGCACCGCGGTGGCCCAGTCAGTGGCTCAGCTCCAGCATGGCCTGCCCACCATCTTCTTCCCCCTGACTTCCCTGAATCTCCCTGCAGTGACATCTCAAAATTACTTGATGATGCTGAAATTGCTGTTATGAATGTCGCAACACTTGCTTCATTCAACCCCTCAGCCAAAATCACCTGCCACACTATCTCCCTTTTCACCCAACTTCCTGAAGCCCGCAAAGAAGCTGAAGTTCTCCTCGCAGCTTTTGTTGAGATACTTTCCCGTCATTATCTTGATGCAGAAGTGGAAAACTCCTACTACGCTGACCTCAGCCCCCACTATGCAGATGCCCCAACGCCCTGGCTCTCTGCTCTGATCTGGTACTGCAACCAACACCCCTTGATTGAGGCGGGTCTTTCTGAAAACCAACCCCCCGACCCCTCCACACCCTCTGCCATGGTGGGTTAAGCAGTTTCTGCTTCCCACCTGGTTAGTAGTTTGTTTTGCCATTTTGAGTGTTGTGATCGGTACTGTCCATCCCCTGGTCGGCGTACCTCGAATAAATCAAGAAAATATACTGTTGCCACATATCCCAATGATTCCAACAGATATGCCATTTGAATTCAGACGTTTGAAGTTTCCAGTGCAACTTGCATTTGCAATGACTATCAACAAAGCACAGGGTCAATCGCTACAAGTGTGTGGACTAAATTTGAAAAATCCATGCTTCTCACATGGACAGCTGTATGTGGCCTGCTCACATGTCGGAAAACCTTCCGATTTATTATGTATGCACCAGATGGAAAAATAAAAAATATTGTGTATCCAAAAGTGCTTCAATAAACAGAATTAAAACACAAATACTTTCTATCTTTGAGTGGCATTGCAATACATGTTGGGTACTCATACTAATATCATCACATTAATTTAAAACCACGCAAACAAAGTTGTGGGCAACAGCTATTTATTTATAAGGACCTACTTTAATTGAACTTTATTAATTAAACTAACATTTTCATTATGTACAACATGAAACTCCGTTGCAAAGCACAGGTATTCTGCTAGTTTTAAATATAAAGAGATGTTTCGGGTATGGGTTGGGACCATCTAGTACTAAAAAAAGAGATGTTTTGGGTAGCAGTTTGATGTTATTTGATTGATTCAATAGGTTTTTTATTTGGCGAGTGGTTAATGGTTTTTGGTTAATTCGATAGGACACAGTTTAGTTTTAGGGATGATTAGAGATAGGTTAATTTGATTTAAATTTAAATTTTTAAATTTATTGCGGGGAAGGCTGACCATGGGATGGACACTTCCGAATATGACTCAGATGAGACAAAACTCAGTACCAGGTGAGGCACCCCAGAGAAGCGATGCTATCTCTTGTTGCCAGCGGGAACGCCACTTATGGGAAGGGGAGGGAACGTGTGTAGGGGGCGTAGCCACTATTGAGCATGTGTGGAGGAAGGGGTCTGATTTGATGAGCCAGACTGGGAACCAGGAGGAGACCAGCTGCCGGCAACGTGGTGGGAGATATCCAAACATCCACGCTTGAAAGTGATCCACCAAATGAGACCGGAATCTGTGGACAGCTTCAGGGAGGGTGGGGATGGATCCGGCGATGGCATCCAAGACAATCGTGTGGATAGTCCACATGGCGATTGCAACCACCAGAGCATGAAGGGAGGGTGGGAGGGGGAGGCCATTGATGAAGCAAACATATCTCTTGACAGACTGAAGGGATGTGTTTGATCCTGGCCTAGCAGACGTTGGACTTCGCGCCATATTACTTTAGAGGTGGGGCACTTCTCCAGGCGGTGAAACAGCGTTCCATACTGGCCACACACGACACAGGATGAGTGTAAAGCATTAGAGCGCTCAGCTGTACGATACACCCGCCTCAGGCAGCGCCACACATGGGAACGGACTTGAGGCTGCAACAGAGGATGGTGTGCGTATTTCCAGATAGTCTTTTGGGTCACAGTGGAATAAGGGATGTCCATCATGTCCAGGTAGTCCACCCTGGATAAGACTTAAGGTCGAATGGGGATCACGCCATCATGGATGGGTAGCCCCTGTACCTCTTGTGTGAACTGAGGAGAGGGGCGGCCTCTTTGGGTTGTATGTCCACTAATACGAATTCTCCACTCTGCGCTTCGCATGGAGAGTAGGATTCGTTTGTAGTGGGTTTTGTCCCGTGAGGACCTGTGGCTGATTTGTGTGATGCAAGGTATTTCATCAGGGAGTGGGGGTTTGATGGGTTGTTGAGGCCCAAGGCTTGGGAGAAGTTGGAGTGGGCCGCGCGGGACCAGTGTTGGGATGGGAGTGTAGGAGCAGTGACAGCCGCAATCCAGGTGCCTAGGATCTTGGCGGCATGGGCTTTGAAGTCAAGTAGGCCCATGCCACCATGATGATGAGGGCCAAACATGACCTCTAGCCGTACTGGTGGAGGGCGGCCTGACCAAAGCCAACCTTGTAGCAAAGCATACAGGGATTTGAAGAAGCTTGGGGAGAAGGGGATGGCGTGGGCTCCAAACCAGACTTTGGATAGGAGCATAGAGTTGGCAAGAACAACCCTGTCAGTGAGCGTAGTAGGGCGGGCTCTGAGAGAGGCGATTCGCTTCGTCACGTTGTCCAGTATATGGCCCTCCATTACTGCTGACGCGTATCCTCCTGCCTCCAACCACACGCCCAGATGGCGTACCGGTCCTATGGTAGGTCACGGCACAAAGGGGAGCACCAGTGGAGCGGTGTGTTTTGAGTTAGTAAGGCGTGGACTTGGGCGAGCAGATGGGCTGGGTTGGGAACTACTTGCTGGGGCCCAGCAGTTCTGAAACTGACCAAGGAGGATGATTTCGGTTTTGGAGGCATTCAGTGCCACGTTGCTTACCCGGGAATATTCCTGGATGAGGGCTTCAAGCGCGCGTGCATCTTTATTATTAGACACCCCCACCACGCAATCATCTGCAAATGCCATCATCTTGACTGGGGTTTGGCCTGGCACATGGACCCCAGTGAGTTGGGCATTCACATTTCGCAGTAGTGGGTTAAGGCTGAAGTTGTATAAGAGTGGGCTCAGGGGGTCCCCTTGTCTCAGGCCCCTTTGAGGATGGACTACATCCGTTAGGAAACCTGGGCCGCGCACAGCCATTGTTGCAGATTCTGTGAGCAGCATCACCCAGTTAATGAAGCGGGGAGGTAGGCGGAATTGTTGGAGGCAGGCCCTAAGGTATTCCCAGTTTACTCTATCATAGGCCTTTTGTTGGTCCAAGAATACAAGTGCCCCAGAGGCTGTGGACTGACACACATTAGCCACAGAGTGCACGTTATCCCAAATTGACCTTCTGGGGATGAAACTGAATTGTTCTGGAGAGATGGTGGCAGATGCTACAGTCCCTAAATGGTTAGCCATGATTTTTGGTAAAATTTTGGTGTCTGTGTTTGTTAGAGAAATGGGGCGCCAGTTGGCTAAGTCTAGCCTATCCCCTTTCTTGAAGAGTGTGACTGTAAAAGCCTCATGTCCTCCTGGTAGGAGGCACGTTTCCAAAAGGCTTTGGTTGAGTGAGGCTAGCAGCAATGGGGATATGTATTTAAAATATTTTTTGTAGAACTCATATGGAATGCCATCTGGGCCTGGGCATTTTTGGTTTGGTGCACCGCGAATGGTAGTCCATAATTTGTTTGGAGTAATTAAATTCATTATTTCTGGGTATTGGAAAATGGTGCAGATATGAGCTCTGTCGAGAAATTCTGCCATTTTGGCCAGCTGAATTGGTTTGGCTTGGTATAAATTGGAGTATTATCTTTGCATTTTGATTGCCACTTTGGCCGGTGTGTCCATGATAGAATTATCCGATCTTCACACCTGTGTGCAGGCCACGCTCTGGCGTGGTGCAAAAATTTTTTTGAAGAAGTATGCGGTGCACTTGTCGCCTTTAGTGATGCGTGTGGCCCTGTATTGGACACAAACCCGATGTTTGTGTTGCCTTTCAAGTGCATTGAGGTGTGCTGCTGCCTCCGCCCACTTCTGGCCCTATGCAGGGCTATATCCTGAGGCTGGAATGTTGGACTCCAAGTGGGCCAAATTCGCCAGCGCGCGCAATATAACTGCCAATGTGGCTCATGAGCGTCTGGATGAGAGATGGCGATAGTGGCGGATGGTGTCTTTTTTGAAAGTTGCCCATGTGGAAATGGGGTCCGCACAAAACGGTGCAACAAATGATTTTGCCAAAGTTGCCTCTTCCACCCACATGGAAAATTCTGGCGACGCAAGCTCTGGGGGCGGATTTTGCACCAATATGGGGCCTTTGCAACTGTGACGGGTAAGTGGTATGTTATCGAGACCAGTCAGTGGTCGGAGAATTCCATTTTCATTGTTTTGAAGTGGGAGATGTGGGGTTGGAATTTCGCCGGCGCTAGAATAAGGTCAATGTGGGTCATGGACCTTAATTGGCTGTTGTGGATGAAGGGACACATCATATTTTCGAGCAGTGGGGCATGTCACGGCAGCACATCCATTAACCCAAGGGTGGCTTTTAGAACGCGTAGTTCTACGTGACCCTGTGGGGTGTGGGGTGAGGGCAGCCACCGGTCCATTGGTGAGGTTAGCCAACAGTTCATGTTACCAATTAGGAAAGAATTGGGGGGTAGCGGGAGGGATTTGACTGATGAGAAAAATTCCTGATGCTCTTGTGCACCATTTGGGGCATAAATGTTGATAATTGTGTGTGCAACATCGGCCCAAGAGAAGGTGACAACAAGCACTCAGTCATTTAGGAATGTTTCTGAAGATGTAAATATGAAAAAATTGTTTTTCCAAATTAGCACCCCACAGTGCTTTGACCAAAAGGATAGGGATGGTAGGAGCATTGTTTTCCAAGCATCCTCGGAACCTCGTGGACAGTGGGTTTCCTGGATGGCCAGGATATCCACGGGTAAATTATTTTGTAAAAAACTCAGTTTCCTAGCCCAGGATGGGGAGGCCTTGAGTCTGGCGATATTCAGCGTCCCTAGAGTGAAGGTTTCCCCCTTCGCACCTTAGGTGTGAGGGGGTGGGCCCCTGGCCCACCAGCCTCTTCAGGTCCCCACAGGCTTTCACAGCAGCATGGGTATTAGCAGCAATGCTATCGGGGTTTTTGTTGATTTTTGCAGAAAGAGTCACGTTGGCTTTGGCCTTCGCTTTTTGTTTGCCCGACGTCGGACAAATTTTTTGCGGTGCAGATAAGTTTGGTGCACCGTCGAGTGGGGCAAAAATTTTTTTTTGGTTGGGATAGGTCCCAAGTCAGTTTCAACTGGGGCTTGGGTGCAGCAATTGGGTGAGATTGAATCTCCCATTGGATCCTCAGATTGAGTGGCCCGTTCAGCTTGGGCCTCCCAATCTGATTGGGTGATGGATTCCCGAGTTGCTTCCACTGCGAAGGTCTCCATGTCCTCCTGGCGTTGTGAGTGTGGGATGGTGGTGGTGACCTTGGCCACTTCCTTGGCCACAGTCCTATGGGCCTGCTTAGCCTTCTTCTGCTCCTGCGGGGAGATGGGCTTTACCAATAGGTAGCAGCCTTGTGCTCCCCACGGGAAGGCCTCTTTGGTGCTTGCGGTTGGTTCATAGTGTGCCTCTCCGCTGGCCATGGCTGCCAAGGGGTGCTCTTGGAATGTAACGCCCTCTTTAATGGGGCACACGTGTGCCTTATGGCTGAATGTGTCACAGTAGGTGCAAATGGGGGGCGCGCTGTCCACGGTTACCCGGAATGGGTGGGTGGTGTGCCCTGTGATATCAATAAAGGTGGAGTGCAGGATCTGGGTTAGGTCCTTCACAATCTCCTCAGATGGGGTCAGAACTGCGATGGCTTTGCTGGTGCACAGGTGTGGCATCAGCGTGAAACGTTGCATTTTGAAAGATTGTATTTCGCCATATATGGCGAGACCATCTTTCAGGTGTTGCTCCAAAATGTCATGTTTTACCATAGTAGGCAAAAAGTCAAACCTGAGGAAAATTTGGTTTGATTTTGTCCATCTGGTGCATTTAGTTTCGATGACCCGTTGCCCTTTGGGGAGGTCGACCACTACGCGCACCGCTGCAGCCTCATCTGTTGCTATTTTGCTTTCAAAACCTAGGTCCAGCCAACCGCGCGACATGGAGTGAGGTGCAACGTACACCGCGGTCGGGAAAATTTTGTGTACATCTTCACAAAATTTTTCCCATAGGGCCGTTTTTTGGATGTCCAGATACACACGGACTCCGAATTCCACCGACAAAAGTGGCTAGGAATGTGGCGTATTGATGTACTGGTTGCATCATGCTTGCCACGCGAGTATCTCCGGGGAAATTGTGACCACCAGTTTTTTTAAATTTTTTCTATTCCGCCAGATTCTCTGGGGCGTTTTCAAATGTTAGAGGCTACGGGCCTTCCGCCTGCTCCTCTTGCTTTGCTTGCCCAACTGCTCCCAGACATGGGCGCAGACTAATCCCCTCTATGAGATTATCAAACTGGATTTAGTCTTGAATTGAATGGGTTGCAAAAGTGTTTGCAACGAGAAAGAAAAGTTTTTGAGATAGGTTAATTTGATAAAAAGTTAGTTTTGGCTGAGTGGTTAGTGGATTTTAGTTGATTCCATTGAGCAATTAGATTTAGCTGAGTGGTTATTGTTTATCTAAAGTATAAAATCTAAAATTAATCAATTTGAATTATCTAAAATTTTAGACACCATACTGAAGCACAGGTAACGAATGCTAGTCCAAATATAATGAATGTTTCTTTGTTTGTCCCATATGCGTTCCTATACCATTCATCTAAATATGATGAAACTTTGGTGAGTTGTTGTGTGCATGCCCTCGAAGGTTTCTGGATTTTTAAAAATTTATATTTTTCATAGTAAAATAAAAAGTTTTATATGCAAGAAGTGAAAATCCTATATGTTCTCGATGGTATTCGCTATATAGTTATGGCTGAGTAGTTTGGTATTCGTTTGATTTGATAGTTTCAATAGTTTTAGTAAGTGATTAGTGGTTTTAGGTTGATTAATAAGCTTGATGGTTTTAGTAAGCACTTAGTGGTTGGTTGATTCAATAAGTTAACCCCTTGGGTACATTTGATAACTGCATTGCATCATGCACTTGCTTTGAAAATATCACACTCTCAAAAGGTACTAATAATTTTCTTTTTGTGATTCCTTAATATTTTTGTCATAAAATTTCTTTTATGAATTTATATTCAATTTACAATACTAATACTAATTACTATGTACAATATATCACTCAAATAAATGAATTCTCACACAAAATCTACCACCTTTATATACTGTTCCACACATCAGTAAATTAAATCCATTCCAAATGCAAGAATTTCATCAAATAAATCTGTACCCAAGGGCTAATTGGATTTAGTATGATGTGGCATTTTTTGGCCATTTGATAAGTTTAGTTTGGGGTTATCAAGTTGTTTAAAATTGGTAGATTTGGAAAAAACTTTCTTTTACCGCTCAAAGTCACTTTTGAGCAATTTTAAATTTAAAGTTTTATTTATCCACAGCCATCTTCCCAAACCTATTCTTTGATGTCCTTGGCTCCACCACCTGCCACCCCAGTGTGGGGCAGCAGTGCACCCCCACCTAGCATTTTCTGCCTTGCAGGCAAGTGCATTCAGATAGGCTCAAACAGCCTGCCTACTGCTTCCAACTGTTTTGTCCCCCCACAGGACTTAGCGCTCCACCTGGCGCGCATCCACCCTTCTCACCCCCATCCTCTCACCCTCCCTCACTCTGCCATTCACTATTGCCTCAGAGTGGACTATGGGCATTTGTTCCCATATACTAATAAGGCAATTATTGAGCTAGCCACTGCAGCCTTTGCACCAGCTGGCTTTATAGACTTCCACCCTTTTAAGGGCTACTTTGATGTTGGGTTCCAATCTGAGGAGGATACTGAAGCAGCAGCACAAACTTCTCTAATTTATAAAAAAAATTCCATTCCCACAACCCGTACTCGCCTCCCTTCAGATACCATGCTGGTGGTATCCTTTGCAAATCTCCCATCCCACTTTCCACCCCAGGTTTTGTATGACCAGCTGGTCGTGGGGCTCATGGTTTATGGCACTCAGCCCAACCTCATCTTTGCCATTCCATCTGGTGTGGAGCGCCTTGCTGCTCCTCGGGCAACAGCCACCATCATACCACACCACCCTACCATAGACCAACAAATCCCACCCCACGCTAGTGTGGCTGCAGCGCCTGATCATTTCTTTTGGGCTCAGGCTGATAATGGTAGGCAGATTTGTTCCCTCTGCTTTAGCCTCGACCATGCAAAAAGAGTGTGCCCTCAGGCCAAGTCCGCTGCTGCAGCTTCTGAGCCCCCATCTGGAGGTTCAGTATAGGGTGCTTTGCTGCCCCCTCCCACCCTCCAATCTCATTCAGTGGGCCCACATAGAAAATAAGCCCCCCCCAAAACCTCCAGCCTCACTCTCCCACCTAAATCTACCCCAGCCAATCAGAGCAATGCTTGGACCACCATTGGCACCCAAGCAGCTGCCCATTCACCTAATCCCACCCACCCAAATTTGAATGCCACTATTCAGTGAGCCAAAATCCATGGGATCTATTGGCTGAAACTGACACATCAGGTAATTTACTCATTAGTAAGCATACAGGTCAACCTCTCTGCTAAGGTGATTATAGTTGGGCAGAATTTTTTTCTTCCTGACTTTGATGAAACCCCTACCCCTCACCATTTCGCTCCTCTGCTCAATACAGCCCCCTTCCAAAGTGATCACCAGCTCGCCTTAGCTGCGGTGGCCTCTCCTCATTGCCCAAAACTATGCACCGCGGTGGCCCAGTCAGTGGCTCATCTCCAGCATGGCCTGCCCACCATCTTCTTCCCCCTGATTTCCCTGAATCTCCCTGCAGTGACATCTCAAAATTACTTGATGATGCTGAAATTGCTGTTATGAATGTCGCAACACTTGCTTCATTCAACCCCTCAGCCAAAATCACCTGCCACACTATCTCCCTTTTCACCCAACTTCCTGAAGCCCGCAAAGAAGCTGAAGTTCTCCTCACAGCTTTTGTTGAAACACTTTCCTGTCATTATCTTGATGCATAAGAGGAAAACTCCTACTATTCTGACCTCAACCCCCACTATGCGGATGCCCCAATGCCCTGGCTCTCTGCTCTGATCCGGTACTGTAACCAACATCCCTTGATTGAGGTGGGTCTTTCTGAAAACCAACCCTCCAACCCCTCCTCACCCTCTGCCATGGTGGGTTAGCAGTTTCTGCTTCCCACCTGGTTAGTAGTTTTGTTTTGTCATTTTGAGTGTTGTGTTTGGTACTGTCTGTCCCCTGGTCGGCGTACCTCAAATAAATTGAATAGAATTGGTAAATTTGGTATGTTTGATGGTTTTAGCTAAGTGGTTTATCTATGCTATGATATAAAATCTAATATACTCAATTCAAATTGTTTTTCATTAACCCTGAGTGATACCAGGTAATACCACTATCTTTTTATAATATAAATTTGAATTTGATCATTTCAAATGGTTTGTTTACTAAACCTGAGCAATGCTGGGTGAAACCACTAGTGTAATATAAATTTTAAAGGATTTAACAGTGAGATTTACAATAAAATAACAAATCTATCTATGTTTTGACTCATAGTTACTGTCAGATAAATTAATAGATTATTGGTCTGATTATAAGCAAATAGCTAAGACTATGTTAGAAATTACAAGTCTGATGTATTGATAAGAGTAGTTTGGAGGAAAATAGTAAAAATATAGGCCAAAAGACCCTAGTTGATCCATGGTGGAACCCCTCAAATTGTGATAACACTTCTAATAATAATAATTGGCCAAACAACACAAGTTTGGGCAGTCAAATTTTACCATATCATTGTCCAAATTTGGGGAGCCATTCTGAGGTCCCTCCCTCTCTTACAGCAACCTTAGTACAGCCAACACCATGGAGACCAGCCCCTTTTATAGGATCAAAAGGGGTCTGCAAGGCAAAAAAAATTTGTGCCCAATGATTGGGTATAATTTTTTAAATTGTTGCCTCACAGATATATTCTATATATTGTCAACTTTCCATCAGCCATCACATCAAAGCAAGGTGAGTCTTCCAAGGTCTGATAGGTTAAATTCCAATATTGCCTAATTTGGACTTTACTAAGCAATCCAAACTTCAAGCCTTGACATCTTAAATAATAATTATCAATTTATTAAGAGGGTTCATTTCTTACTCCTATGGCAACTAATAAATATATAAAAAATACAGCTTCTAGTATTTTAGTGGTTTGTTATTTTTATTATCAATGGTGCAAATTAACCCCCTAAATAAAATTGTTAGACTCTAGGTGCAAAATGCACCAGCAAGCATCTGAAAAGCCTAAAATCCAACAAGTTGTGCTCACTACAGGGGAGCCTGTACACCACAAAAATTGGTGTTTAAAAATGACTACTATACCAGAACCAAGGCTAGCTGCTTTAGAGCAACAACTAGCCAGTGCTTTGTCTCACCTCAAAAGGCTTAAGCAGCACTCTTCACAAGGCCCTTATGGGCCTTCATATATTATTCTCAAACCTCCGCTCAGAGACCATTTAACACCTGGTGAGGGTAGTACTGCCTCCTTCCTGTTCAGCTTATGAATCTGTGATGGAAGGAGAAAATGACCATCAAAAAAACAAGTATATCCTTCTCTGCTTGAGTCACATGGCTCAAGAGATAACAGTTTCCACCATGGTCAACATCAGCACCTGGGTGGAGGTTAAGCAAGCGCTTATTGGTGAATTTTGCTCCTCACAGAGTTTACAATAGCAAATTCAGGCCATTCTGTACTCAACTTGCAAGAGGTTGAATTGATCACCTCTTTTATTGAGCACTTTTATAGTAAAGCTCAACCTCTGTTGCTTGCCAAAATTCTCCCACTCAATGATGCTATTTCTTCTGTTTTGTCTGGATTGGAGCCTCATCCCTCTTTGCCAATGCATATTTCTTTTATCAAGCATTCCTTCAAAAATATATGGGATATCAAGGAGGCATTACACGCAGTGGTTGACTTCTACAGACACAATAAAATTCAAGGAGCTCTGAGACAAGCATCTTTTATAACCTCTTCAGCCTCTTCTATGGCTGTTTCCCCTTTAAAATTTCCTCTCACAAAGCTACTACCACAAGATGTACCTCCTCCATGTGAGGGGATGCAGAGAGTACTAGCAGTGACAGAGCAGCGCTCCCATTCAGATTTTGTTTCCAAAGCTCAGCTGGTGAAGTTAGCTATTGCTTTGCCTTGCTCCTTTTCTTCTTCAGAGCAGCCTTCCAAAGTGTCTGAAGTGTTGCATCCCTTTAAGGTGCTACCTCTATTCTCCATTAGCATCTCCACCAGCTGTATCTTGTTCAAAACCTATGGTCATGGGACAACCCAACCCTGTCACTACCAAGGCAACAGTCAAAGCCATTACAAATCCAATACCTCACCCAAAGGTTAATATAGTAAAGGAACAACCCAGGACCAATTTTGCTATAAGGGAAGTCCTGACCTTACCACAAACCCTATGGACTCTCTGACATGCATTGTGAATCCCTCTTATGATGAATCTTAAGGGGGTTGTGAAGAGGTCAGTCACTATGTCTTAGGAGCCCTAGGTGAAGTAAAGATACTCGATTGATTGAGCCTAGAGAGAATGGATTGGGCTAAAACCCCCGCCAAACTTATCTCTGACAAAAGTTGAAGGGACTTGATATTATTGACACTGCTAATGACGCTGACCAGCTCATTGCCTCATATTAGAAAATTTATAGAATATTGATTATTTTCAGCCAATAACCACTATAAACATCTTACTTGCACAGGTTTGAGTTTTGTGCAATTATTCATGTTGTGTAATAGTTGATATAATTGTTTGATAATAGTATGATGACTATTATCCGTAGATGAATGGAAGTATTAGATTTTGGTCCAACGCTCGGCTAGTATTTTCTCTCAAAATACTTATGATGTCTTGAAAATAGCTATTCATTCCCTCATATTGCCTAACTCGATCTACTCTTAGATCCCTGTTTACAGTTTCTCTGGTTTGACACACAGTTGGCAGCAATCCCCAATTTTGATTCAGCTTCTTCTCTGATCCCCGCTCAGATCCTTACACTTTATCTTAAAGAGTCTCACAATTATCACACACAGCAATAATATCCCTGAGAAAGAATAGAACAAATGTATGCTGATAAAACTTACTAAGCTAAGACTTAAGTAAAAATGATAATATGGTAAATTATTATCTAGAAAAAATTATTCCTTTATTAGTGAATTCTAGGGTTTTTATAGTGGGGGATTTGGTGCCCAACCCCTCAGTTGACACCTCCTCAATGAAATGGCAGCCGTTGCCATCAAATCACCCATCCTCATCTCAACAGCGATAGTCTTCCCCATCCAAGCTAGGATTTCATCATTGGACATCCTCAAGACCTAAAACAGAAAGAGTCATGAAATGTTTCTAACGTTTTCCTCTCAATCCAAGTGAACCAACCATATTTGGCAAGCGACCTGCTTAGGTAATAGACTTGTTACCCATTAAGGCAGGTCATGAACAACCGATCAATTTGCTAGTTGCAGGTAGCATCACTCGCCTTGCAACTAACTCCTTAAATTCCCAAGTGGTTGGTAATGAAACCTGACTGATCCCAATTGGTACACCTGATAGTTAATCAACTATCAGATGCCCCTATTTCGTTGGCAACTCTGCTTAATGAGATCTTAAGCATTCATCCAGATTGATCCCTGATGGATATGACCAGGCAATAACCTAAAATCCCCTAAACAAAGTTACCTCAAAATCAGGGTCAACTAATTTCCAATTCACCTCTCATTAAGAAATTATCCCTTAGCGATTCTTGGTAATCTAGCAGGCTGGGAATATGGGCAAAAATCCCAACAAATCCCCCTCTTGCCTAGATTTCCAGCGAGAAAAGGACCATGGTAGGAGAGCACCAGTTGGGACACTCAGTCGAATACTTCATTTGCTCAAGCGGAGTATGATCATCAGTACTCAACGCTGCTTGGAATGACCTTTAACATGTGGCTCTCTTCCTCATCCTCCTCACTACCGCCTACTCAGAGTGCAGTCCCCACGATCTTCTGTTGTGCTGGGCTGATTGATTTACTCATGATAATATAAATCCTGGGGTCCAATTTTCCCTCTGTCAGGGCATATGACCCGCTGTCATATTCAGAATTCTGGTCTGGCGTCCTCAATTTCCTGATTTTCTTCTCATTCTTGACAGGAGACCCTTGCTGTCAATATTCATTTTGCAGCCCAATTAATAATGCTCATTTATGTACATCCTTGTTATTTTCTTCTCATAACTTTTTGGCCAATATCATTCTTAATTCTTTTTTGGAGAGCTTATTAATTTTGAGATTAATTTCTCCAAAATTGGAACTTAATTGATTTCAGAGTGCAAAATGTTGACTATCATACAAGTTCAACTTCCCCCTCTCATCCAGCTCATATGTCAAATTCCGAGTTGTGGTACCAACAGCTGCTCAACAGTTTGCCTGATCAAGATCTTTGGCTCTTCCAGAGGAGGAGTCAGTCTGCATAATGGAACCTTTTCTATGATCCTTCCAGGACTCATACTCCTAGTTTGGCACCAGTGGCTAGTCCTTCTGTGGAATTACTGGAAACAGTAACCAACCCCACTGAAACCAGGTTAGCAATCGTCACAAATGACTTGTGGCTGATCTTTCCTCTGTCATCAATTTTAGAGTTAGATTTTGTGACTCTACTAGATTCAGCTCTTTTTGCAGATGTACCTAACATCATCATTGATCCTCCTGAAGTAATGCCCTTCACTTTTGATCATTTATTCCTTGCTGGATCAGACTTGCTTCCAGAGTTCCTCTTCCAACTCATTCAATATTACAAGCCAGCTGACTTGGCCACCAAAATCACCATCAGCAACAGTGTACATTTTGAACTTCTCTATGCAGAATTAAAGGCCCAAGTCACCAAGGCTTTATCCATAGCTCTGAATTCTTCTGATCTTGAGAACATCCTAGATTGGGATATTGCAGCTTATGCTCTTCACTTTGCCAGCCAAGTTCTTTAAAGCTGGGCCACGAAGCTTCCAGCCTCTCCCAGTTTCCATTGCTCTTTCTGCATCAGCTTCTGAGAAGCTCATAGTTGTTGCTTGCTTGACGCCATTCTCTCCTTAAATGACTATCTTGTTTCTGGCACATCCCATCAGTATCTTCCACTGATGGCTATAGTAGGAGGCATGATTTGGCAACCCCCGTCCAGTACCCTTGTTCATTGCCAGCTCATATGTCTGGCGTTCTTGATGAAGCCCATTGGCAAGCACTCAAGACCAATCTTCTGGCTCCGGTGCCATTATTGGGATTACTCAGGGTTATTTGCTGACTGCCTCTTCTTGTACTGTTGCTTCCCTCCCCACTCTGGGGTATCACATTTGGCTTCTTCCAACATCTCAATTTCCCTTCCCCTAGTCACTTTCTCATGGGGTTCTGCATCCACTCAACGAACTTAGTTTCATGTAGGTCTAAACTTCACTAGCGTCTGATCTCACATAGATTTTTATGGGTTATTCACTCCTACTGCAATCAATCCTCCCTCCCCCAATAGGCACATAGGCGGAATAATCCCCAAATCGAAGATAATCAATAAAAAATAAAAATTATAAAATTATATTGGTTTTTCTATATGGGTTTAAGAATCTTTTTTCTAATATTTTTATCAATCTTTTATTTTTTTTTCTTCTTTTTTCCATGGGACTTACCTTGATTCAGTTCAGTGGTCCATCTTTTTATTTTATTCCCCCAAACAGGTCCTAGGTATACTTAGACCTGCCAGTTTTCTATGATTCAGAGGTCTTGCTTTTTTAAGACTTATACCATCTAGATTGGTTCAGAGGTCCTTTTTTGGGCTTAACCAAATCATTAGGACATAACCAACTTAATGGTTCAGCGGTCCTTCAGGAACTCTTTTTAATTTTTTTTTCATTAGATATCACTTCAAATACTTAGCATGGGATCGATTTACTACCCTTCCATCCAAGAGGTTCTTGATGGAGTAGGTGTCCATCACCATTTTAGCAATAATATCAAATGGACCTGACCACAACACATCCAGTTTGTTTCTTCTTCTAAAACCATGCATACCATAATAGGCAACTCTTTCACCTACATGGTTACTTGATAAAGCCAGTTGGTTCTTATCGTCCATCATTTTCACTTGTATCCTTTTCTTCAAAGTTGTATCAAATGCTTGCTATTGCATTTTGATCAGGATATTCATCAATTGGATCAGGTACTGCTCAGTACTCATTCCCAATGTTGGTTCAACCGCTGAATATAAGATCAGCGGCAATGCAGCCTTCCTCTCTTATAAATACTCAAATGGAGTTTTTCCCGTCACTATATGATGACTGATACTATAGGTAAACGTCACCAAACTCAGGTGTGTTCCCCACACAGAAGTTCTCTCTGCGACCAGCTTCCTCAGCATTGTGGCCAGCGTTCCACTAACTCGTTACACCAGTCTGTTCATCTCCAGCTGGTAGGGTACAGACACGACTCCTCAGCTCCCCATTATCTCATTTAAACGTGTGATCACATGAGTGTGAAGTTTGTCTCATTGTCACTCAGCAGGACTTGCGGGCATCCATATCAGTATGCTACTTGATCCAGGATGAACTTCGCAGTACTGGTATCATCTACTTTTTCCAGAGCCTTCATCTTGAACCATCACCTCAGATGATCGATCACAACTATTATATACTTGACTCCCCCTGCGCTCATCATCAGCGGTCCCATCACATCAATGGACACTGTATGCCAAGCAAATCCAGGGCGGACCAGTTGGTATCCAGGCATGTTCTTATGTGGCCTGAGCAACTGGCACTCTAACAAGATAGATAATTGGTGGCATCATGGTTGATTGACTCCCAGTAGTGGTACTGGCGAATATGGTCAGTCATTTTTCTCAGGACTCTATGCCTGACAACCTTATAAGTGGCTTGAACAATAGCTGCTCTTTCCAATGGTTTTGGGAAAGTAACTGCTTCCCATTAACCATCTAAAAAACTATTCCATCCATGGTATTGGTGTTTTCCATCGCTTTTTGAAGTGCACCTTAGATTTCTTAGGGACTATTCCTGATTTCTCCATCGACCATTCTCTGGAATAAGTCATCCGCCTGATGGTATACCATCTGGACCAGTGGTAACCACAATAAGCCATCCACATTCTGATGAGAAGCCCCCGCTCAGTGGACAATCTCATAATCATAAGCCTGTAATTTCAATGACCATCAGGCCAGTCATTCTTATGGTTTTTGCAAATTGTGAATCCAACGCAACGAGGAATGGTCTATCACCACTTTGAAGTGCATTCCATGGATGCACACTCAAAACTGTCTATAGGCGTAAATGACCACAAGGCATTCATTCTCAGTTACAGTGTAGTTTCTCTCAGCGGCTGAGAGTGTCTGGATCACATACGCCACCAGATGTTCATCCCCAAGTTCATCTACTTGGCTTAATATAGTGCTGATCACCATCAATGTAGCATAAGTTTGTATAATAAATTATTATTCAAAATTTGGATATTTCAAAGTTGGATAATCTATCAGGTACTGGCATAATTGATCAAAGGATTTCTGTAATTCTTCATTACATATGAATCCTTTCTTTGGATCCTTCAACAGATGGAATAAGGACTTGGCAATTCTGGCAAAATCTAAATAAATCTTCTATAGTTTCTGACCATTACAAGGAACACTTGGATATCTTGGACACTAATCAGCACAGCCATTAGTTCTATGGCTTCAATCTTCTGGGCTTGTGGCTGAATTCCACTAGAGTTAATTATGAATCCCAGATATTCTAACTCTTTCTTGAAGAAGTGACTCTTCCTCAGCTTAATCTTCAGGTTGGCCGTGGACAGTCTCCTGAATACTTCCTCCAAGTGGTGTAAATTGTCAATAAACGTTCTACTGAACACATTGATATCATCCAAGTACACCAGGATGTATGACAACTATAAGTCATTTAGAATAGCGTCCATAGCCCTCTGGAACGTTGCAGGCGCATTGCATAGACCTTGGGGCATCCTCGTCAGTTGATATAACCCCTGCACAGTAATGATTGTTCATTTCTCTTGGTCTTTCATTGGAAAAATTAATTTGCCAATATCCTGATATTAGATCCATTGCGGAGAAAACTTCACTTCTCCCAATTGATTAAGCACAGCATCAATTCATGGTAGTGGATATGAATCCTTCTTCATTATCTTATTCAGCTTACAATAATTGATCACCACCCAAATAGAGCCATCCTTCTTCTTCATAATTAGGATAGGGCTCACCCATGGATTTGATGATGGAATTAAAAGCCCATGCTTCACTATTTACTAATTCCTTCCACCGCCGACGCTTCAGCATCCTTCAACTGTTAAATTGGTATCATTCTATCAACAAATTTTCCCAATGTCACCTTTGTGTATTACATTCCTCGCACATTCCAATTTGTGGTCATCCTGGGTGAATACTTCCCAATACTTGTTGATTAAATCATGCACCTTGTCCTGCTTTCTGTCCGTCAGATCAGCAAGTTGCTATTGATTGACCAAAAGATTGATGCTTTTGGTCACCCCTGCCAGTATACCATTTCATTGAGGGTCCAAAAATCATAAAATTTCCTCAATTCAATCATTGTGATTATATGAACAAACGCTATGATTTGATTATTCACAATCTTTATCGGTTTTTCACTCAAGTTTCCAGAAGAATTCAAATTTCTCCATGGCCCAGCATAAATATTCCAAGAGCTACCCAAGGCCCTACTCTGGACTTCTTTCATGGGCTTCCAACTTCTCCATACAGCATCTCAGTTATCTCCACCTCAATACCATATTGACTATGATCTGTGATCCTGACATTATAGTTCTCAAATTCTTTATCCTCAGCGGAATTCCCCAATTTTTTTAGGATTACCATCAGCATTTCTCGTCATGTTTGGGCAATTAATTAGTAACAAATCAGACAATGTCATCATTATAGATCAGGTTGATTAAATTATTCCTCCTGGTCAGTGGAGCTGCCCTCTTTCTGATAAACCAATGGTAACATCTGACCCAATATGATCAACATATTATATTCTAAGTTACATTTAACTCCAAAATTCCTTAGAAACTCTAGCTTTATCAGAATATCATAGCTTTGGTTAGCCAAAACTATTACTAGGGAGGATACACTAAAGATCTAAATTGGAATGGCAAAGCGCTATACGCTCCACAGGAAATGGTTGTATTTGGCCCGGCTGTCCCATATTCATTAAAATGTTCTAAATTGGGCGAAATCCTCATCTTCTTCACAAGCTTGGTTGAGACAATATTGAAAGTGCTCTACTGTCAACTATTGCCCTCACCCATACTCAACTAACCATTATATCAATACACTTACACTTGGGGTATTTTAAACTCATATATACTGAGTGTATAGTGGCGTTATTTGCCAAATCGAGGGTTTGAATTATTTGTGCTGATAGATCAGGAAACAATTCCTTGATTGTGCTAAGGGGGATAGACAGGTTTGCCTCATCTAATTTGACTTTGGTCAATTCTTCCAGATTCTCCACGGCTCAAATCTTGTCTGCCAGTAGATGTGCATATGGCCAAGCAAATTCCTTAATTATTTTGGGGTTGATCCCCTTTACTCTGGATCTAGTTACTACATTAACATTCAAATTGACCACTTGATATTGTTGATCCTGCGCGTTTTCTTGACAAACAGATCACTAAAGTCAATTTTTTCATGGAAGATATCAAGGTAAACGGGTTTATCTGCAGCTTTAGACTGTTCCCCATCTAGGCTGTGGGCCCTTTTCCCAACTCCTGTGCGGGTTTGGCCTCTTTTGCATGGACTATATTGATCTGTTCCTTTGTCTTCTTGAATTGAACAGCAAAGTGTCCTTTTCCTCCACACTGATAACAGCATTTTCCCTTCTTATCAATCTGCTTTAACTCCTCAGGATTATTTCCTAGCAAGTTTTGCTTATTGGACTCCTTAGCACTCTAAATCCCCTTTGTAGGATTCAAATTTTGTACTGGACTTGGTTTATAGCTTCTATTAGGGGCATCAAATGTAGCTCCTAATATCTTCAAATGATCTACCATCTGCAAGGTGGTAATCTCATATGCAAATATGGAAGACACAATTCAATATAAATTGTGATAGGGCCGAAGGGCCGCTTGCAATGTGATTTGTGTGTCTAAATCATCCAGTACTTTTGCTCCAACCAAAATCTGTGATTCTTGGTAGAAACGATTAACAAAATTTTCTAAGGATTCATCCTTCTGGAATTGGATTCCCATGAATTCTTGTCTGCGCTTTGACATATTAGTGGGACTTCCAAGTTTTTTCATGATGGCTGCCTTGGCCTCTGAGTATGACCAGCTGTCCCCCTCTAAATGGGGTAACACTGGGTTCTGATAATTGGTATCCAAACAATCCATTACCGTCAAAGCCTTTTGACAATCGCCATAACTAAACATTGTCATGTCAAACAATCAGAAAAAATGTAGGAGTATTATCCCAATGGAATGTGAAAATCTTGGCGTAGCTCTAAACTACTCCAAAGTTTCTCTAGCCACCACTCTTGGTTCAGCTATTTGGCTAACTTGAGGAGTGATCTTGGGAGTCATCTTCAAAATGGCTGTGAATGCAGTTGGAATATTTCTTGGAATAGTCAACTTACAAACTGGAGATCTTGGGGTCCTTTCTTTGGTGTCAATCACTGCATAGGGCTCATATTCACATTTTATGAGTCTTTAACTCCTAGACTTGCTTCATCAGACGCTCTATATCCATGGTGAATGCCCATAATTGAATGCAATTCACTTCACATTTAGTTTTTAAGAATAAAATTTCTCAAACTAGATTCCTTCCTTTTTCTTTAATGCGTTACTTTCCTAGCAACTTATTGCTGAATTTGAGACATCTTCAACTTTTTCCTCGATCTTGGTAACCCTCTCCTCCAAGGCAGCAAATTCTTAATGATTGGCAGAATTCAAGGCGTTCTTGTTGGCGGTTACCAACTCATTCCAGAGTTTTCTTAAATTATCCTTGTATGAAATCTTTTCCTGGTGTATCCTACTCAACTACAACCCCTGTAGTGAGCATAAATTGTTAAATTTAGGGGCTTCCTGCTTGTTCATGAATCATAAGCCCTAATTGATAACTGCACAGGTTTGGTTTGTGCACTCTTCGCATTATATGATGATATATGATATTTAATTGATAGTAGTATGAAGACTATTATCTGTAATTGAATAGATAACCAGTTCTGGTCTAATGCTCAAACTGTATTTCTCCTAGAAATACTCTTGATGTCCTCAGTAGGGATTTACATCCTTAACCGCCTAACTTGATCCATTCTCAGATCCCTAGTTTATGGCTCTTCCTCTGGTGACACAAAGTCAGCAGAAGTTCCCATATCAGCTCAGCTTCTCTTCTAAGGATCCTTGATCCTTACTCTTCATCCTTCTAAATAGTCCCCAATTAAAGCACATTGCAATAATTTCCTGAAGATGAATAGAACTAAAACTAATAATAAAGTCTGCTAAAAAGTCTTTTTTTATTGTGAATTATCAGGGGATATTATGGAGGGAATTTGGCGCCTAACCCTCAGTTGGCGCCTCAGCCATGAAACGGCAGCTGTTGTTGTTGAATTTCCCTTTGTCATCTTAACAGCGATGGTCTTCCCCATCCTGGTTAGGATTCCTTAATTAGACATCCTTAAGACCTAAAATGGAAAGAGTCAGAAAATGTGTCCCTAACGCTTTCCAATTGATATCAGTGAACCAACCATTTTTGGTAAGCGACCTTCTTAGGTAATGGGACTTGTTAACCATTATGGCAAATTGCAAAGCAACTGATCAAATTCAATTGTAGTAGTTGGAATCACTCACCTTGCAACTTGCTCCTTAAATTCCCAATCAGTCAGTGATGAAACCTGTGAATCCCAGTCAGTACACCTAGTAGTTAATCATTGATTGACTATCAAATGCCCCATTTTGTTGGAAACTCTGCACGACAAGATCTTAAGTATTCACCCAGATTGACTACTGACAGATCTGAACCATGCAAATTATTTAAAATCCCCTGAACATTATTAACCCAAAATTGGAGTCAACCAATATCTAATTCACTTGCTATAGGGAATTATCTTCTAGCGATCCATGGTAATCTAGATGGCTGGAAAGGTGGGTGAAAATTCCAGCATACGCATAAAGCAGAGCCAGAAGGGCAGAGTGTCATCCATATAGTATCTGAAAGGGGCTCTTACTCATGACAGAATGGTAGCTAATGTTATAGGCAAAAACGGTGGTGGAAAGAAGAGAGCTCCAATTAGAAGGTCTATCTGTTACCAACTTCCTGATTATGTTCACCAAAGTTCCATTAACTCGCATAATCATACCATTAGACTCAGGGTGATATGGGGTCGTTAGCACTCTTCAGATGGCCATCAATTCGTTGAGCTTGGGTAAAATGTGAGAGTTGAAGTTGGTTCCGTTGTCAGTAAGGATGAACTGAGGACAGCCATGTCACCAGATTATACATCTCATCACTAACTTTACCACTGTGACCGCCCCCAAATACTGTATTGACTGCACTTCAACCCACCTGGTCAAGTGGTTGATCGCCGCCAAAATGTATTTGGGCAAGTTAGCTTCCATTGGCAGAGAGCCAACAAAATCAAGGGAAACTTTATGCCATGCAAAATGGGGCTTTGCTAACCTATATGAAGTCTTCTGGCAGAACGGCTTTTCCACTTGGCACTGGTGACAGCAGGAAATGGTTTTAAGCACATTGAAGTTCATGCTTTCCAAATAAATCCAAGGACGCAACAATTCCATTGTCTTGCGCTCGCCCCTGTGTCCAACTGCCTTATGCGCGCTCATGATAAATCTAGGCCATGCTGAGGGTCACTGGAAGTTTACTGTTGAGTCTCCAATCCATTTGTATAACTACCCAACATGCTGGAAAGTAATGGTTCGCATTTCATATTATGCCTTATAACTTGAGATGCCTCATCATTGTACTTTCCGCTGAGCATCTTACCATACACTATGTAGCTCAGATCTGCCATAACTGCAATAGTTGGTAGCATTGACAAGTAATCAGCATTCTGGTGTTTTGCTACAGGTTGGTGGAGGATCTCAAAGTAATAAGCCTGCAGTTTAAGGGCCCATCAGGCTAGAAGCCCTTCAGGCTCAAAAACTCTGAAATCAGCGTTATAAAGCATGTTCTGTTATGACTTTGAACTTCGCCCCATGAAAATACACCCAAAATTGCTTATATGTGTAGATCACTGCCAACACTACGCTTAGTCACAAGACAATTGCGTTCATGGCTGTTCAGCTCTGACTGCATTATGATATGGGATGCTCATCCCCTTTATCGTCTTTCTGAGATAGAACTGCCCCTACAGCGGAAAGGGACACATCCATTTGAACGATAAACTCTTTATCAAAGTTCAGATAGCAAAAACTTTTCTTTTTCATTGCAATCGCTTTTGCAACCTATTCAATTCAAGACTGAATATAGTTTGATAATCTCACAGAGGAGATTAGTCTGCGCCCATGTCAGGGAGCAGTTGGGCAAGTAAGGTAAGAGGAGCAGGTGGAAGGCCCGCGGCCTCCAACGTTCAAAAACGCCCCAGAGAAACTGGCGGAATAGAAATTTTTTTTAAAAAACTGGCGGTCACTATTTCCCCAGAGATACTTGCATGGCAAGCATGATGCAACCAGTACATCAACACACCACACCACAGCCAATTTTGTTGCTGGAATTCGGAGTCTGCGTGTTTCTGGACATCCAACAAACAGCCTTATAGGAAAAATTTTGTGAAGATGTGCACACAATTTTCCTGACCACGGTATACGTTGCACCTCACTCCATGTCACGCGGTTGGCTGGACCTAGGTTTCAAAAGCAAAGAGGCAGCAGACGAGGCTGTGGCGGTGTGCATAGTGGGTGACCTCCCCAAAGGGCAACGGGTCTTCAAAACCAAATGCACCAGATGGACAAAATCAAACCAAATTTTCCTCACGTTTGACTTTTTGCCTACTATGGTAAAACATGAAATTTTGGAACAACACCTTAAAGATGGTCTCACTGTATATGGCGAAATTCAATCTTTCGAAATGCAATGCTTCATGCTGATGCCACACCTGTGCACTGGCAAAGCCATCGCAGTCCTGACCCCAACCAAGGAGATTGTGAAGGACCTAACCCAGATCCCGCACTCCACTTTTATTGATATTGCAGGGC
Organism: Massospora cicadina; assembly: GCA_022478985.1. Lineage (NCBI taxonomy): Eukaryota > Fungi > Entomophthoromycota > Entomophthoromycetes > Entomophthorales > Entomophthoraceae > Massospora > Massospora cicadina. Next base: position 26,123 of record JAKSZP010002685.1, read on the forward strand.
ATACCACCCACCCATTCCGGGTGACCGTGGACAGCGCGCCCCCCATTTGCACCCACTGTGACGCGTTCAGACATAAGGTGCACGCATGTCCCACCAAGGAGGGCGTCACATTCCAAGAGCACCCCTCGGTGGCCATGGCCAGAGGAGAGGTGCACTACGAACCAACTGCAAGCACCAAAGAGGCTTTCCCATGGGGAGCACAAGGCTGCTACCTACTGGTAAAGCCTATCTCCCCGCAAGAGTGGAAGAAGGCCAAGCAGGCCCACAGGGCCACAGCCAAGGAAGCGGCCAAAGCCACCACCACTATCCCACACTCACAACGCCAGGAGGACATGGAAACCTTCACAGTGGAAGCAACTCGGGAATCCATCAACCAATCAGATTGGGAAGCCCATGCTGAGTGGGCCATTCAATCTGAGGATCTGATCTCACCCAATCGTTGCACCCAAGCTCCGGTCAAAACTGACTTGGGACCCATCCCAAAAATTTTTTTTTTTGACCCGCTCAATGGTGCACTGAAACATCTGCACCACAAAAAATTCGTCCAACGTCGGGAAAACAAAAAGTGAAGGCTAAAGCCAATGCAACTCTTTCCGCAAAAATTAACAAAAACCCCAATAGTGTTGCTGCTAACACCCATGCTGCTGTGAAGGCCCATGGGGATCTAGAGGAGGCTGGTAGGCCTGGGTGCCCATCCCCTCGCACCTAAGGTGCAATGGGGGAAACCTTCATTTTAGGGATGCTGAATATTGCTGGACTCAAGGCCTCCCCATCCTGGGCTAGGAAACTGAGTTTTTTACAACACAATTTACCCATGGATATCCTGGCCATCCAGGAGTCCCACTGTCCATGAGGTTCCGAGGAAGCTTGGAAAACAGTGCTCCTCCCATCACTATCCTTTTGGTCAAAGCACTGTGGGATGCTAATTCAGAAAAATAATTTTTTCAAATTTTTATCTTTAGAAACATTCCTAAATGGCTGAGTTCTCGTTGTCACTTTCTTGTGGGCTGATGTAGTGCACGCAATTGTCAACATCTATGCCCCAAATGGTGCACACGAGCGTTGGGAATTTTTCTCATCAGTCAAATCCCTTCCGCTACCTCCAGACTCTTTCCTAGTTGGCGACATGAACTGTTGGCTAAACACACCAATGGACTGGTGGCCTTCCTCACCCCACGCCCCCAGGGTCATGTAGAACTGCGCGTTCTAAAGGCCACCCTCGGGTTAATAGATGCGCTGCTGCAACATGCTCCGCTGCTCAAAAACATGATGTGTCCCCACATCCACAACGGCCAACTAAGGTCCATGACCCGCATTGACCTTATCCTAATGCTGGCGAAATTCCAACCCCACATCTTTCACTTCAAAACAACAAAAATGGAATTCTCCAACCATTGACTGGTCTCGCTAACCTACCACCTACCTGTCACAGCTGCTAAGGCCCTACATTGGTGCAAAATCCGCCCCTCCGAGCTTGCATTGCCAGGATTTTCCACGTGGGTGGAAGTGGCAACTTTGGCAAAAAAGTTTGTTGCACCATTTTGCGCGGTCCCCATTTCCACATGGGCAACTTTCTCAGATGACACCATCCACCACTCTCGCCATCTCTCCTCCAGATGCTCACGAGCCACATCAGCGGTCATTTTGCGCGCTCTGGCAGAGTTGGCACACCTGGAGTCCAACATCACAGCTACAGGATACAGCTCTGCATGGGGCTGGAAGTGGGCAGAGGCAACTGCCCACCTCAACGCACTCAAAAGGCAACACAAACATCGGGTTTGTGTTCAGTACAGGGCCACATACATCACAAAAGGTGACAAGTGCACCACATATTTCTTTAAAAAAATTTTCGCACCACACCAGAGTGTGGCCTGCACACAGGTGCGAAGATCGGATGATTTCATTACAGATATGCCAGCCAAAGTGACATTCAAAACACAAAAGTATTACACGAGTTGTACCGATCTGATCCGATTCAGCTGGCCAAAGTGGCGGAACTTCTTGCCTGAGCCCGCATCCGCACCATTTTCTGATACCTGGAAATAATGAATTTGATTACTCTGACCAAATTATGGACAGCCATTCGCAGTGCGCCAAACTGAAAATGCCCAGGCCCAGATGCCATTCTATATGAGTTCTACAAATAGTATTTCAAATATATATCCCCATTGCTGCTCGCCTCACTTAACCAAAGCCTATTGGAAACGCGCCTCCTACCAGGAGGACATGAGGCCTTTACCATCACACTCTTCAAGAAAGGGGATAAGCTAGACTTAGCCAACTGGTGCTCCATTTCTCTAACAAACACAGACACTAAAATTTTAACAAAAATCATGGCTAACCGTTTAAAGACTGTAGCATCTGCCACCATCTCCCCAGAACAATTTGGTTTCATAACCAGAAGGTCGATTTGGGATAACGTGCACTCCATGGCTAATGCATGTCAGTCCACAGCCTCTGGGGCACTTGTATTCTTGGACCAACAAAAGGCCTATGATAGAGTAAACTGAGAATACCTCATGGCCTGCCTCCATCAATTCCGCCTACCCCTCGCTTCATCAACTGGGTGATGCTGCTCACATAATCTGCAACAATGGCAGTACGTGGCCCTGGCTTCCTAACGGAAGTAGTCCGCCCTCAAAGGGGCTTGCAACAAGGGGACCCCCTCAGCCCACTCTTATACAACTTCAGCCTTGACCCACTACTGCGAAATGTGAATGCCCAACTCACCGGGGTCCATGTGCCAGGCCAAGCCCCAGTCAAGATAATGGCGTTCGCAGATGATTGTGTGGTTGGGGTGTCTAATAATCAAGATGCATGCGCACTTGAAGCTCTCATCCAGGAGTATTCCTGGGTAAGCAATGCGGCACTGAACACTTCCAAAACCGAAATCATCCTCCTTGGTCAGTTTCAGAACTGCTGGACCCCAGCAATTAGTTCACAACCCAGCCCATCTGCTCGCCCACGTCCTCGCCCTACTAACTCAACACACACCGCCCCACTGGTGCCCCCTTTGTGCCACGTCCTACCATAGGACCAGTACGCCATCTGGGCGTGTGGATGGAGGCAGGCGGATATGCGTCAGCAGTAATGGAGTGCCATATTCTGGACAGCGTGACGAAGCAAATTGCCTCTCTCAGAGCCCACCCTACTTCCCTTACTGGCAGGGTTGTTTTAGCCAACTCTATGCTCCTCTCCAAAGTCTGGTTTGGAGCCCACGCCATCCCCTTCTCCCCAAGCTTTTTCAAATCCTTATATGCCTTGCTGCAAGGATGGCTTTGGTCAGGCCGCCCTCCACCAGTATGGCTAGAGGTAATGTTTGCCCTCATCATCATGATGGCATGGGCCTGCTTGACTTCAAAGCCCATGCTGCCAAGATCCTGGGCACCTGGATTGTGGCTATCACCGGCCCTACACTCCCCTCCCAACACTGGTCCCGCGCAGCCCGCTCCAACTTCTCCCGCGCCTTGGGCCTCAACAATACATTGAACCCCCATTCCCTGATGAAATACCTCGCATCACACACATCGGCCACAGGCCCTCACGGGACTAAAACCCACTACAAATGAATCCTACTCTTCATGCAGAGCTCTGAGTGGAGAATTTGTATTAGTGGACATACAACCCGAAGAGGCCGCCCCTCTCCTCAGTTCACACAAGAGGTACAGGGGCTACCCATCCATGATGGCGTGATCCCCATTCAGCCCCATGTCCTATCCAGGGTGGACTACCTGGACATGATGGACATCCCTTACTCCATTGAGACCCAAAAACTATCTGGAAATATGTACACCATCCTCTGTTGCAGCCTCAAGTCCGCTCCCATGTGTGGCGCTGCCTGAGGCGGGTGTATCATATAGCTGAGCGCTCTAACGCTTTACACTCATCCTGTGTCATGTATGGCCAGTACGGAACGCTGTTACACCGCCTGGAGAAGTGCCCTACCTCTAAAGTGATATGGCGCGAAGTTCAACGTCTGCTGGGCCAAGATCAAACGCATCCCTTCAGTCTGTCAAGAGATATGTTCGCTCTATCAATGGCCCCCTCTCTTCCACCCTCCCTCCGTGCTTTGGTGGTGGCAATCGCCATGTGGACCATCCACACGATTGTCTTGGATGCCATCGCAGGCTCCACCCCCACCCTCCCAGAAGCTGTCCACAGATTCCAGTCTCACTTGGTGGACCACTTTCAAGCGTGGATGTTTGGATACCTCCCACCGCGTCGCCAACAGCTGGTCTCCTCCTGGTTCCCAGTCTGGTTCATCAAATCAGACCCCTTCCTCCACACGTGTTCAGTTGTGGCTACGGCCCCTTCACATGTTCCCTCCCCTCCTCATAAGTGGCGTTCCCGCTGGCAACAAGATATAGCATTGCTTCTCTGGGGTGCCTTCCCTGGTACTAAGTTTTGTCTCTTCTGAGTCGTATTCAGAAGTGTCCATCCCATGGTCGGCCTTCCCCACAATAAATTGAAAATAAAGTTCAGATAGCACAACACTGGTGCACTGATTAGTGCCATTTGAAGTGTATCAAAAGAGCATTGACAGCGTTCCATCCATTCAAACATGGCATCATTTTTTAATAACTCAAACAGCGGACCTCCAATACAACTAAGAAGGGTATAAAGCGGCGGTGTAGCTGACCATCCCTTAAATACTTGTATATTGCGAGACTGTTTGGTGTAGTCATCTTTCAGATAGCCTCCACTTTGGCTTGTTGAGGCTTCATCCTGGTCGCGTCTAATACAAACCATAGGTACTCCAGCTGATCTTTGGAGAAGTAAATTTCTGAGTCTTAATCTTGATGTTGGCCTTTGTAAGCCAGCAGAAGACTTCCTCCAGATAGGTAAGATGCTCGGAGAACATCTGGGAAAAACACTGATATCTATAAGGTACATGAGAATGCATGACAGCTTCAGGTCGCTGAAAATGTAGTCCATGGCCCGTTGGAATGAATCTGGGGCATTTCACAGACCTTGTGGAATACAGGTTGATTAAAAGAGCCCTTTGGATGTGATAATGGCGCATTTCTTCTGTCCTGCCATGGGTCACTAAATCTTCCAAAAAACCTGATATCAAATCCATCACTGAGAAGTATTGAGCTCCGCCTAATTGATCCAGTGCATTGTCAATCTGCGGCAAGGAATATGAGTCCTTTTTTGTAATGCTGTTGAGCTTCTAGTAGTCTATTACTACCCAGTTGGTACCATCCTTCTTTTTTACAATTAGGATGAGTTAAGCCCATGGACTCCTCAAAGGTTCAAGCATCCCTTGATCCAGTAGCATTTCTATCCCCGCTGTCACTACTTCCACAGCTGCCTTGATTGGCAGATTTGTTGTGACCTGATGGGAGGATGATCCCCAGTGCCCAACCAATGAACCACCCCCTGCACACATCCTAAATCAATGTCATCAACAGCAAAAATCTCTTTATATTTTTGAAAGGAAAGCTATCGCTCAATACTTCTGTGCTTCAATAAACCCATTAAGCCATCGCAAAAATGACACAGGCATTACGCCAGTCTGTGGTTTATAGGGTATACCAAATTTATCCAGCAACCCAAACTCATGAACCTGAAGGACCTCCTCAACAGGGGTCAAGTGTAAATACACCACTAGTTTGATGTTGGTGGATTTGCAATGGTACATTTGTAGATCCACAAGTAGAACCTTGATCTCCCCATGTCCCAGGAGTATAATGCCTGGAGCCACATGGGACTCAAGCCACAATTGCCAATAGGGCCCAATAACTTCCTCATAGAGTCCGTGTGGTACTTCTACCTCCAATTTGGTGTTCACTATTACTTAGTGACCAGAGGGGATAGATATAGGTCCAGCAGCTCGGAGAGACGGCCCTTGAAAAAGATATATATGCTGGGGGAAGGGGCTGAGTCCTCATTTTTACTTGATGATAGCACACCAGAATCACCCCATCAGTATAGCAAGGTTGATATGCCCCATATGTACTGAGTCCTTTGGCACCCAACTGGAGGTAAAGTAAATTGGGATCCGTTTTCCCAAAAGTTCGAAAATCACCTCTGTCATATCAATTTTAGCACCATAGTGTCACATAAAAACTGTTCCAATAACATGTTGTAATTATCATTTGGCAACACTATTACTGGGGTACAATGACAATTGACCCAAATTGCAACGGAAGCACGCTATATGCTCCCTTAGAGACCATGATATCTGCTCCAGCAGTCCCATATACCATCCAGTTTTCCAAATCAGGTTTTAATGTCAATTTTGCCACCAACTTGGTAGAAATATGTTAACTGGAGCACCCATATCTATTATAACGCAGACTAGGTTTTAGCTACAACAATGTCACAGTACATATATTATGAATATGTTGTATTTTGACTGGTTAATGCATGAACATTTAAAAATCTCTGTACCCAAGGAAACTCGCAATTCCTTCATCAACTTTGGGGTATTCTTTGATGATAGTGTGGACTTGAAAGGCAACGTTTACACCTTACAAGGAAGGTGCATCTGCGGATGGGTCCAACTTGTCATTTGAAAGTTAGTTAAACATTTGACAAGCGTATGGCATGGGCTGCATCTGAGATCCTTCTTCCACCACTGCTTTGGTTTGCACTCGTTTTAAAAATATTCACCCAACTGGCTGCTGATATAGAAATACATCATAATACTGGGGGTCTTCCATTGTATATACTTTAATGGGTTCAAATGGCACGTTTAGATTTGGGATAGTGGAAGGAGAGAGTCCTGAGTCTACTCCGCTCTGACTTTTCCCTGAAAGTACTGTTCCTGCTGTACATGATGGACCTGATGATTGGGGCAACCTCAGCCCAGGTGCCCAGCGCACCCGCATTCAAAACAATTAACCCTGTAGGTCCTGTGTCCTTGATTATTGTAATATGAGCCTATCTAGTAATTTGATTGTGGGCAATTAGCGTAATTAGACTCAATAAGGTAGTTGGGTTGTTGCCAATAAGCAAGTATAGGGTGGAAGTTAAACTGCTGGGGGAACTTGGCGGAAGCTGAACCAGACGGCCAAATTTTTTAAAATAAAAAGGTTCAATAATAGAGGCAGTAGTTTCCAATATGTATTGGGAGGAGGAAAGATAGTGGATAGATGGTGCAAAATTCAAATGGTTTTAAGCAAGGGTACATCTTCCTTTAAATATGGAGCCATGACATTGTAGAGCTCATGGTATGGCTTCACCGTGGAGGTCATTGCAATGCACACATCAGATTCAGATAAAGCCCCTTACCAAATTAATATGAGAGCTTCCACTGTAAATTGATCAGAAAAACAGTGAGGGTCTCATTACACTGAAAGCTGAAGGTCAAGAACTTAGACTTCCGCTGTGACATCTTTGCAGTCCCTCCAAACAACCTCATCACAGTATCCTTTACTTTTTGATATGTAACGGAACTGTTTGGAAGACAGCAGGTGACTTGATCAGCACTTCCAACATCCAAGGTAGATATTAAAAATTTTTGCTTTATACCAATATGAAGCTCTTTCTGTTGCAAACTCAAATCACTTAAAAACCATGAATATCTTTGTCATGATCAAATGGAGGAAGCTTATCAATACAAACCTCCTGCAAAAAGCTCCTCCTGCCTTTTGAGCACAGCGTCTAAGGCAAGTTTGAGTTCTGCATATTCAACAGGTGCAGCGCGTTGTGGAGATCCCCAATTAAAGTAAGCCTGATGCGCCATGGCTGGCGACTGAAGAATTTTTATCATTTTTGTGCTTATTCAATGGTCCCCTGCAGTGAGCACCAATGTTATAACTTTGGCGTAATTGTTGAGATATGTTGTAAGGGTTTTGCACAGGGTCAATCCCACTGAGCAATAGAACAGATGACATGGATATTGTCAGTCCTCAGAACACACTCAAGTAAATAAGTAAATTAATATGAAGCAATTGCCCAATAACACTACTTTATTTTAATGCGATCTATTCTGTGGATTCTCACTGCTCCACTCCCTCTTAACTTATAAAAATCCTCCTCCTTCAATTCTAGGATATCGCTTATATCTCAGCAAATTCAGTTGATATCAACTCTTTTGCTTAGATATTGTTCCACCATATTCTTATTGGTTCTAGCAGATTTCGCCATTTATTAAATTCAAAATCGTCTTAGTTTGAGGCGATTTACCAAATATTCATCATTAATTGACATCTCCTAATCACCTTATTTGTAAGCAATCCAATAACCATCTATTTGAACCTATATCACCTCATCCAAAAGCGTTTGATTACTAACACTCTATAACTATTGTCAGCGGATTCTAGCCAATCTACCATGGCAATTTTGGGCTTTACTGTCAAGCCATATCAGAATCTTGACACTCTTATAAATTATGCGCGCCATCTTAAAAGGAATAATCAGTCACCACCATTAAATGGACTCCATGGATGTATACTATGAGCTGCTTCTCAGCTTTGCTCTATTGGCAACTACTGAGGACAATTATTTAGGGAATTGGAGGTGCCTATGTTGGACAGCTTAGGTGGAACTTAACCTTCTTTAGAGTCTCAGAGGTTCCTAAAATACTTGGAGGGCTGAAAATTTGGCCCTGAAAATTATACTTTATACTAAAACTAGATAAGAGTGTAAAAAGTACTCTTTTTTAAAAAGTTAGTGCTATTTAAAGAACCAAGGAAATATAGGAATGTGATGAGTGATAGGAAGATACCACATGTGAGGGTGGAAAGAGATTCAGAAATGGAGGAGGCATTGGCAAAAATCCAGGTTTAGAGTTGGAGTAGATCAGGATTACTTATTGTAGGTTGTACTGTGATCAAATATTGGTAACACAGTTAAGTGGTTTCAATTATATGATATTAGGAAGCTATTAAGTAATGAGTCATAGTATGTGTCATAAGGTGGTTAATGGGTTGAATAAAGGAGTAAAACACTGAATACATACTCAGGCTTAATATCAAGATGATTTAACATGGCTCAAGTACTATTCCCTATTTTCATTGGCCAGTGGAACAATAACAGGGCTATTTATCCAGAATTTGTCAGGTTTTAAACATGAAGTTATGAAAAATCTCTTATAGCTGAAATATAAGCTTTTTAGCGCTTTTAGGCGTTAGGCCAATAAAACATTGTTAGATAAATCATTATAGTTTTGGGCCTTAATACTGATTAAATATTAAATAATAAGCAAAACTGATGCCAATAGCAATAATATAAAGTTAACATCAATTAAAGTAAATGATAAATCATATCCCTAAAGTAAAGGCTTCCCCTGAACTAAGGAAAAGTTTGACACTTCTTAAAGGCATATACTACTGCGAGGCATTCCAGCATGGTCACGGTGCATTTTCACTCCTGATTGCTCAGAGTATGGCTCAAATATGCTACAGGGTGTCTACTGTCAACTATGTCTACCTGACTTAACATGGCACCAACTGTCATTAATAATTCATCAGTTTGTATAATTAACGGCCAATCAAAATTTGGAAATTGCAATATTAGTTCCATTATTAAATACATTCTAAGAGCATAAAAGGAGTTCTGGGATTCCTTATTCTATGTGTAAAATTTAGGGGCTTTGTTGCTCATCCACAAATAATAATGCCTAAATGATAACTGAACAGGTTCAATTTATGCACTCTTTGCGTTGTCTGATAATAAATGATATTTGATTGATAATAGCATGAAGACTAATATCTTAGCTGAATAGATAACTAGTTCTGGTCTAACGCTTGACCTGTGTTTTTCCTCAAAATACTCCTGAAGTCTCTAGTAGGGATTTACACCCTTATCCTCCTGACTTGATCCATGCTCAGATCCCTAGTTTACAGCCTTTCCTCTTGTCTTGCGGAGTCTCATGGAGTCCACAGCAATTCCCATCTAAGTTCAGCTTCTCTTCTAAGGATCCTTGATCCTTACTCTTCATCCTTCTAAAGAGTCACCAATTAAAGCACACAAGTAATAAATTCCTGAAGATAAATAAAATAAAAACCAATAAATGAATTCTGCTATTAACTATTTTTTATTGTGAATTATCAGGGAATTTATAGAGGGAATTTAGCGCCCAACCCTCAGTTGGTGCCTTAGATATGAAACGGCAGCCGTTGCCATTTTATTTTCCTTTGTCATCTTAACAGCGATGGTCTTCCCCATCCTGGTTAAATTTCATTAATTGGACATCCTCAAGACCTAAAATGGAAAGAGTCAGAAAACGTGTCCCTAACGTTTTCCACTCAATCCCAGCAAACCAACCATATTTGTCAAGCTACCTGCTTAGGTAATGGGACTTGTTACCCATTATGGCAAGTTGCAAAGCAACTGATCAATTCACTTGTAATAGGCGGCATCACTCACCTCGCAACTTGCTCCTTAAATTCCAAATTGGTCTGTGATGAAACCTGATCAATCCCAGTCAGTAAACCTAATAGTTTATTCATTGATTGACTATCAAATGCCCCATTTTGTTGGCAACTCTGCCTGACGAGATCTTAAGCATTCACCTGGATCAATCCCTGATGGATCTAAACCAGGTGAGTTACATAACATCCCCCAAACATTATTATCCCAAAATCAGGGACAACCAATATCCAATTCACTCGCCATAGGGAATATCCCCTAGCAATCCATGCTAATCTAGATGGCTGGAAAGGAGGGCAAAAATCTCAACATAGTCACCTCTTGCCATAATTTTTTTGAGAATAGGATTGGGACGGATGAAGAATGCCTCAGATACCAGGTCAAATACTTCTTAGTTTCTAGTGGAGAACAGTTGATCTGCACTCAACGCTGCTCAGGACAACCATTGGAATGTGGTTCTCTTTCTCTTCCTCCTCACTACTGCCTCCTTAGAGTGCAGTCATCATGACCCTCTGTCATGCCAGGCTGAAAAATTAACTCATGATGATAATAATCCTGGGATCCTTTTTTTCCTCTATCAGGGCATATGACCCGCTGTCATATTCAGGAATCTTATTCTGGCGTCCTTGATTTCCTGATCTTCCTCCTCATCCTTGACAGGAGGTCATTGCTGTTGATGTTCATATTTTGTCACAATTGAGAATGCTCATTTATAATCACTCTTGTTATTTTCTCATAGTAACTTCTTAGCTCATATCATTCTTAATTCCTCTATAAAGAGCTTATTTCATTAATTTTGAGATTATTTTCTCTGAAATTATAGCTTAATTGATTCTGAAATGCATAATGTCAACTATTATAAAAGTCTGCTAGCCTACCTCTCATCCAGCACATATGTCAAATTTTTAATCTTGGTACCAAAAAACTGCTTGACAGCATTTCTGACAAAGATGTTCAGCTCTTCTAACCAATGAGTTACTCTGCTAGATGAAACCTCTTCTATGGTCCCCCTAGGACTCATACTCCCAATCAAGTACCCATAGCCAGTTCTTCCATGGAATTAACAGAAATGGTATCCAACCCCAACAAAACTAGATTAGTGATTATCTCAAATTGATTTGTGACCAATCCTCCCTCTGTCATCAATTCCCAAAATAGATTTTGAAACTCTCCTGGGTTTGGCACCATTTGCAGATATTCCTACAATCATTTTCATATCTCCTGAAGTAATGCCCTCCGCTCTTGATCAATCATTCCTCGTTGGATCTGACTTGCTTCCAGAGTTTCTTTTATGACTTAGTCAGTTTACAAACCAGCTGTTCTGTCAACTGAAATAGCCATCAGAAACCGCAAACATTTTGAACTCACCTATGCAGAATTGAGGACCCTAGTAACTGAAGCTCTATCTATAGCTCTGAACCCATTAATCTCAAAAACATCCTAGATTGAGCTGTTGCAGCCTATGCCCTTTACTTTGCCAGCCAATTTCTTTGAAGTTGGGCCATGAAGCTTCAAGCCACTCCTGGCTTCCATCGCTCATTCTGCTTTCACTTCCAAGAAGCTCATAGTCATTATCTTCAGGATGCCATCCGCTGCCTGCATGACTATCTCATTTAAAATGCAATCCAATGGTACCTTCCTCTGATGGCTTTGATAGGGGGCATGATTTGGCAACCCCACCTAGTATCTCTTGCTCAATGCAAGCTCATATGTCCAATATTCTTGACGAAGCACATTGGCAAGTGTTAAAGACCAATCTTCTGGCTCCAGTGCTATATCAGGATTATTTGACAACTGCATCTTCTTGTTCTGTTGCTTTCCTCCCCTATCTGGAGTATTGCGTTTGGAAAGTACCAATATTTCCATCTTGCTTCCCCTAGTCACATTCTCACAGCGATCAGCCTCCACTCAACAAAATTGGCTTTGATTAGGTCTAGCTCTTGCTAGCGTCTGATCTCACATAGATTTTAACGGTTTGTTCACTCCTACTGCGATATAACCTCCCTCCCCAAGAGGCAACATAGGCGTAATCATCCCTGAGTCAAGGACAACCAATAAAAAATTTATAAAAATTAAATCTTTTTTCAGTGCGTTTTTAATTATTTTTCTGCTATATTTTTATGAATCTTTTATTTTTTCTTCTTTTTTATATGGGACATGACTTTCATTCAGTTCAGCGGTCCATTTTTTATTTAGTCACCCAAACTGGTTATGAGGTATAATTAAACCTACCAGTTTTCTATGGTTCAGAGGTCTTATTTTTTAAGACTTGACCATCTATTTTGGTTCAGCAGTCCTTTTTTCAGACTTAACTAAATCATCAGGACATAACCATCTCAATGGTTCAGCGGTCCTTTGGGAACACTCTTTTAATTTTATTTTTTTTGATACATTGCTTTAAATACTTAGCATGGACTCAATTCACTTTTCTTCCATCCAAGAGGTTCTTGATGGAATAGGCTTCTGTCGCCATCTTGGCAATAATCTCAGACAGACCCAATCACAATGCATCTAGCTTGTTTTATCTCCTGAAACCATGTTTATTGCAATAGGCAACTTTTTCGCCTGTTTGATATTCTGATAAGGCCGTTCAATCCTTATCATCCATCATTTTACCTTGACCCTTTTCTTCAAGGTCATTATGAATGTTTGTGAATGCATCTAAATCAGATATTTACCAATTGGATCAGGTACAGCTCAGCACTCATTCCCGATGTTGGTTCAACCGCTGAATATAAAATCAGTGGTAACATGGCCTTCCTTCTGTATAGTAAATTAAATGGCATTTTTACCATCACCGTATGATAAATTATATTATATGCAAATGTCACCAAACTAACTACATTCACCATGCGGATGTTCTCATGCAACCAGCTTCCTCAGCATCATGGCCAGCGTTCCATTGACCTGCTCTACCAGTCCATTTGTCTCCAGCTGGTAAGGTACTGACACAACTACTCAGATCCCCATTACCCATTTAAACTTAGGATCACGTGAGATGTGAAATGCATATTGTTGTCACTCAACAAGACTTGTGGGCATCCATGGAGGCATAATACTTGACTAAGATAAACCTTGCATTGCTTGTAGCGTTCACTTTTGCCAGGGCCTTCATCGAGACCAATCTAGTCAGATGGTGGATTGCAACTATGATGTATTTGACTCCCACAGTACTCATGGTTAATGGTCCCATCACATCAATGGAAACGTATGCCAGGCAAATCCAGGGTGAACCAGTTGATATACAGTCATATTCTTGTGAGGTTTGTGCAACTGGCACTCACACACATCAAGCCAGATAATCTGCTACACAGTAGTTGATAGATTATCAGTAATAGTACTGGTGAATGTGATTGGTCATCTTCTGTAGACCTCCACGCCTAAGAACCTTATGCGCGGCTTGGACAATAGCCACTCATTCTGACGGTTTTGGAAATAGTAATTATTTTCCATCAATTGTCTTAAAACTTGTTCATCCATGGTCTTGGCGTTTTCCATTGCTTTTTGAAGCGCACCTTAGATTTCTCAGGGCTTGTTCCCAATTTCTCTTTCTACTATTCTCTGGTATAAATCATCCGCTTGCTAGTATACCAATTGGACCATTGGTAACCTTGATAAGCCATCCACATTTTGATAAAAAGCTCTAATTAAGTGGACTATATCATAATCATAAGCCTGTAGCTTCAATGCCCATCAGTCCAGTCATCATTCCAGTTCTCTTAAATTGTGAAACTAATGCAATGAGGAGTAGTCCATCACTACTTTAAAGTGCAGTACATGAGTATACACTTAAAACTGTTTACATGTGTAAATTACCACAAAGCATTTCATGCTCAATCATGGTGTAATTCCTCTAGGATGCTGAAAGTATCTGGCTAACATATGCTACCGGATGTTTGTCCCTGAGTTCATCCACTTGGCTCAGGACAGCGGCAATCACCATTACCAAAGCATCAGTCTGTATTAAAATTCAAATATTTTAATATTGGAGAATCTATCAAATACCGGCGTAATTCATTGAAAGAACTCTGGGCCTCTTCATTCCTTAAGGAATCCTTTTTTGGATCCTTCAGCAAATGAAAGAGGGGCTTGGTGATTCTTGCAGAATTCCCTATGAATCTTTGGTAGTATTCAACCATTCCAAGGAACAATTAGATATATCAACCACTTTACAGAACAGCCATTCGCTCTATGGATTTAATTTTCTGGGAATGAGGCTGCAGTCCTCTAGAGTTGATAATGAATCCCAGATTTTCCAACTCTTTCTTGAAGATGTGGAACTTCCTCACCTTGATCTTCAGGTTAGCCATGGATAGTCTCTTGAAGAATTCTTCCAAGTGGTGTAAATTGTCAGCAAATGTCCTACTGAACACATTTATATCGTCCAAGTACACCAGGACGCATGACAACTTCAGGTCCTCTAAGATAGCGTCCACGGCCCTCTGGAACGTCGCAGGTGCATTGCATAGACCCTGGGGCATACTCTTCAATTGATACAGACACTGAACGGTGATGATTGCACATTTCTCCTGGTCTTCCTTTGGCAGATTGATTTCCCTATATTTTAATATTAGATCCATCGTGGAGAAAAACTTCACTTCTCCCAATTTTGATTAAGCACATCATCATTTCATAATAGTGGATATGAATCCTTCTTCATTATCTTATTCAGCTTCCAATAATTGATCACCAACCAAATAGAGCCATCCTTCTTCTTAATGATTAGGATAGGGCTCACCCATGGACTTGATGATGGAACTAAAAACTAAGCTTCACTAGTTTAAAGATTCCTTCCACCGCTGACGCTTCAGCATCCTTCAACTGTCAAATTGGTATCACTCTATCAACAAATTTTCCCAGTGTCACCTTTGTGTATTACATTCCTCGCACATTCCAATTTGTGGTCATCTTGGGTAAATACTTCTAATACTTGTTGAATAAATCAAGCACCTCCTCCTGCTGTCTGTCCGTCAGATCAGTAAGTTTCTACCTATTGACCAAAATATTGATGCTTTTGATCACTCCTGCCAGTAATCCCATTTTATTGAGGGTCCAAAAATCATGAAATTTCCTCAATTCAACCGTTGGAATTAGATGAACAAACGGTATGATCAGATTCTTCTCAATCTTCATCGGTTTTTCACTCAAGGTCGCCAGAAGAACATAAATTTCTCCATGGCCCAGCATAATTATTCCAGGATCCACCCATGGATTTACTATGGACTTCTTCCAGTGGATTCTGACTTCTCCATACAGCAGCTCAGGTATCTCCACCTCGATCCCATATTGATTATGATCTGTGATCCTGACAGTATGGTTCTCAAATTCTTTATCTTCAGCGGAATTCCCCAATGATTCAGGATTTTTATCAGCATTTCTCGTCACTTTTGGCCAACTAATTGGTAACAAATCAGGACAATGTCATCATTATAGATCAGATTGATGAAATTATTCCTCCTGGTCAGTGGAGCTTCCCCATCTTTCTGATAAAACAATGGTAACGTCTGACCCAATATGGTCAACAGATTATCTTTGAAGTTACATTAAGCTCTGTACTTCTATAGGACTCTATCCTATCAGAATATTGTAGCTTTGGTTGGCCAAAACTATTGTTGGGCGGATACACTAAAAGATCCAAATTGGAGTGTCAAAGCGCTATATGCTCCACAAGAAATCTTTGTATTTGTCCTGGCAGTCCAATATTCAGCTTGTGTTCTAAATCAGGTGAGATCCTCATCTTCTTTGCCAGCTTGGTCAAGACAATACTGAAATTGCTCTACTGTCAACTATCGCCCACACTCATACTTGACTGACCATTATATCAATATACGTACACTTGGAGTATTTTAAACTCATATTTACTGAGTTTATAGTAGCGTTATTTGCCAAATCAAGGGTTTAAATAATTTGCACCTATAGTTCAGTAAATGATTCCTTAATTGTGCTAAGGGGGATAGACAGGCTTACCTCATCTAATTTGACTTTGGTCAATTCTTCCAGATTCTCCACGGCTCAAATCTTGTCTGCCAGTAGATGTGCATATGGCTAAGCAAATTCCTTAATTATTTTGGGGTTGATCCCCTTTGCATTGGATCTACTTACTACATTAACATTCAAATTGACCACTTGATATAGTTAATCTTGTGCATCATCATTGACAAACAGATCACTAACGTCAATTTCGTCATGCAAGATATCAAGGGAAACGGGTTTATCTGTAGCTTTAGACTGTTCCACATATAGGCTGTGGGCCCTTTTCCCAACTCCTGTGCGGATTTTGCCTCTTTATCCTAAATTACATTAATCTGTTCCTTTGTTTTTATTGAATTGAACAGCAAAGTGTCCTTTTCCTCCACACTGGTAACAGCATTTTCCCTTCTTATCAATCTGCTTTAACTCCTCAGGCTTATTTCCTGGAAAATTTGATTATTGGACTCCTTAGCACACTCAATCCCCTTTGTAGGATTCAAATTTTAAACTGGACTCAGTTTGAAACTTTTATTAAAGGCATCGAATGCAGCTCCTAATATCTTCAAATGATCCACCATATATGAGCTAATAATCTCAGTAGCAAACAAGGAAGAAATCATTTGATGTAAATCATGATAGGGCTGAAGGACCTCTTGTAACATGGCCCATGCGGCAAAATCATCCAGTACTTTTGCTCTGACCAAAATCTGCAATCATTGGGAGAAACAAATGGCAAAACTCGCTAAGGATTCATCCTTCTGAAATTGAATTCTCATGAATTCTTGCTTGTGCTTTGAAATACACGTGGTCTTCCAAATTCTTTCATGATGGCTGCCTTGGCCCCTGAGTATGACCAGCTGTCCCCCTTTAGATGGGGTAACACTAGGTTCTGACAATTGGTATACAAACAGTTCATCACCATCAAAGTTTTTTGACAATCACCATACCCAATCATTGTCATTCAAATAATTGGAAAAAATCAGAGGCATTAATTTTATGAGATGTGAGTAACTTAGGCATATCTCTAAATTCCTCTGAAGTTTTTCTAGCCACCACACTTGGTTCACTACTTGACTAACTTGAGGAGTGATTTTGGGAGTCATTTCTGAAATGGCTGTGAATGTGGTCACATAATTCATAAAATGGTCGACTTTCCAACTGGAGTTCATAGGGTCCTTTCTTTGGCGTTGGTCACCGCATAGGGCTCACATTCACATTTATGAGTCTTCAACTCTTTGACATGCTTCATCAGATGCTCTATATATGCGCTGAATGCCTGTAATCAAATGTGATCTTCTTCACGTTCATTTTTCAAGCATAAAACTTCTCAAACTAGATCCCCTTTCTTTTTCTTTAATGACGTTACTTTCCCTAGCAACTCATTGCCAATATTAGAGACATCTTCAACTCTATCCTCGATCTTGGTAACTCCCTCAAGTCAGAAAATTCCCAATGATCCGCAGAATTCAAGGCGTTCTTTTTGAAGGTTGCCAACTCCATCCAGAGCTTTCTTAACTTAATACTGTACAACATCTTGTATAGCATATCCTACTCAACTACACCCCTGTAGTGAGCTCCAATTGCTAAATTTTATGGGCTTTTTTGCTTGTTCACAGATGATGACCTCTAATTGATAACTGCACAGGTTCAATTTATGCACTCTTTGCATTGTCTAATAAATGATATTTGATTAATGATAGTATGAAGACTATTATCCATAGTTGAATAGATAACCAGTTCTGGTCTAATGCTCAAACTGTATTTCTCCTCAAAATACTCTTGATGTCCTCAGTAGGGACATATACCCTTATCCGCCTACATGATCCACACTCAGATCTCTAGTTTACAGCCTTTCCTTTTGTCTTTTGGAATATTATGGAGTACACAGCAATTCCCATCCAAGTTCAGCTTCTCTTCTAAGGATCCTTGATCCTTACTCTTCATCCTTCTAAAGAGCCCCCAATTAAAGCACACAAGAAATTATTTCCTAAAGATGAATAGAACTAAAACCAATAAATGAATTCTGCTAAAAGTCTTCCTTTTATTGTGAATTATCAGGGAATTTATAAAGGAAATTTGGCGCCCAACCCTTGGTTGATACCTCCTTGATGAAACGGCATCTGTTGTTGAATTTCCCTTTGTCATCTCAACAGCGATGGTCTTCCCCATCCTGGTTAGGATTCCTTAATCGGACATCCTCAAGACCTAAAATGGAAAGAGTCAGAAAATGTGTCCCTAACGTTTTCCACTTAATCCCAGAAAATCAACCATATTTGGTAAGCGACCTTCTTAGGTAATGGAATTGTTACTTATTATGGCAGGTCATGAACAAACTTATCATTTTGCTAGTTGCAGGCGACATCACTCACCTCACAACTTGCTAATTAAATTCCCAATTAGTTGGTGATGAAACCCGACTAATCCCAATTGGCACACCTGATGGTTAATCATTGATCAACTATCAAATACCCATAATCTTAGCAACTCTGCCCGATGAGATCTTAAGCATCCACCCAGATTGATCCCTGACAGATCTGAACCAGGCGAATTATTCTAAAATCCCCTGAACATTATTAACCTGAAATTGGGGTCAATTGGCATCCAATTCACTCGCCATAGGGAATTATCCCCTAGAGATCCATTATTTTTATATGGCTAGAAAAATGTGCAAAAATCCCAACACCATGTGAACCCATTTTAGACCCTTTAACAGCTGAAAAAGTGGCTCAGCAATGCAAGCAAAGTTTATAATTAATTGGCAACAATAGACAGCCATGTCTACAGTAACTTGTAAATTGCAAACACTCTTTGGTTGTGTCATGGCTCAAATTACCTCAACTTTCTGTTTTTTGAGGGTGTAATCCATCTGCATTCACAAAAAGCCTTTGCAATCAGTCTTTTTTGAATGTGATATTTCTGAGGTTTATCTTCATATTTGCTGATGACAGTTTTTAAAAACCTCTTCCAAGTGTTCAAGATGATCTGTAAAAATGAGTCTGAAAACATTGATATCTTCTAGGTAGATGAGTTTGCAAAAAATTCAGATCTCCTAATACTGCATCCATTACTTGTTGGAACATCACCGGCATGATGCAGAGCCCTTGATGCATCTGCGTTGGTCAATATAGTCCGAAGCTGTAGTGATTGCACATTTTTCTTGATCCTACTTAGGTAGGTCAATTTGTCAGTACCTGGATATAAGATACACTGCTGAAAATAATTGAGCCCCTCTTCTGCAATCCAGATCATAAGCTGACCAGGGAAGCGGATAAGAGTCCTTTTTAATTTTATATATCCTCAAACAATCTATTTTAACTCAGTTGGATTCATCTTTCTTTTTTAAAATTAAATTAAACTTGTTATAGGACTCAAAGATTGAACCAGTAATTCATGGGTGGTTAGTTTGGTAACCTCATTTAAAACTATGAATTCACTTTCTTCTAAATGTCAAAAAGGACACATACATATTAGCAGTTGATCCCCAATGTCAACTTATGAACCTACTTTAAGTGCAACTGAGGTCATAATTAATTTGTGCAAATGCCATGGAATACTATTCAAATATTTCAATTATTTTCCTTCTGTTCTATAAGATCACTGTCTGTTTTTTGATTATTTATGTAAAAGATTCTTTGGATTTCAGGTCATTGGGTGACTTCATCTCGCTCAGCGACTAATTTTTTAAAAAGGATAAAAGTTCCTTAGTATGAATTTATGAGCATATGCCATTATTTTAATCATTTTTATCTGTATTGGCCTATCCAATAGGTTGGCAACCAGCACCTGAATTTCACCATGCCTGGGGATAAAAAACAGGTGCAACATGGGGTTCAGTTCTACCTTTCTGCCATGGTGCATAGACTTTGGCATACAGATATTCAAGAAGTATCTAATGTAAGGACTGTTTCTATGATACACTGCTCTTTTTTTTAGTACTAGATGGTTCAACCCAAGGTGATACACTGCTCTTTGAAATAACAAAAATAGACCTTTGCACCCTTGGGGAATTTACCTAACATTCTTCAATTTGATCCAGTGGAGCCTAGAATGTTGACCAGTATGACAATACTTTAAAATATCCCCATCTGCATATACCAGAATATTATAGTTTTTCTATTACTTTGGGACGGATCCCCATTTCCAATTATAAAGCAACGGCAAAGTTTACCCTAGAATTTAAAAAGTATTCTCATTAAAATTGCACCAAACTCCATACTGCTGTATGAAGTCAGTGTCAATTATAATATCAAAATTCTTATTTAAAAATCATTGGTGGCATTGTGACCTGAGTAACTTAAACTGTAGAGGCAAATCAATATACGCTCCCCTAGAAGTATTAGATTGCAGGCCTGTCATTCTGTAAACTTACTATGGTCCACATCAAGGGGGAGTCTTAAACTTTTCACTAATTTGTAGTGACATTGTTAACTGGATTTTCATTTTCAATTATGGCTTAAAACTTTAAGTTAATTTACCCAAATACTGGCATAAGCATAATCAAAATAAAGGGTAATATTGGTTACTTGAAAACAGTAACATCATCAGCTTAATCAAGGGATTGAAAAAGCTTTAGCTATACATAGTAATCTCCTTAATGTTAGTCATCAGAATCAATATGTTAACATATTTAACGCACAATTATCTGGCTCCATGTTTTCTTAATTGTCTTGAGGTTGCTTAAAGTATGACTGAGCCACCTTTTTTAATCATTTCAGGCTCAATTGTCTCTGCTTTTGAATGGGTAACTGCATGAGCATCACTCGCTATTTCAGCTGCTCTGTACTATGGTTCTACTAAGTCAAGCGGAAATAGAGCATAGACGGAAATAGACTGTTCCTGCTCTGTTTTACCTGATCTTTTCCTGCATAGGACACTTGATTGTTAGTAGGTGAAACCAAAATTATATCTTTTCCCTTTTTAGTTCTGAAAGACAGCGCAATATGCCTTCTCTACTGAACTTGGACAAGTGATTTAATTTCTTGCATCACCCATATTAGGTTTCTAAAATAAACTAGTACTGGATCTGGTTCTGGCTACTCTTCTATTTTTATCAGGGAGCTTCCTACAGAATTTTGATTTCTGGTAAAGGCATTTTGTTAACTTTTGTTGGGAGCCTCAAATGTGGTCCCACAAAATTTCAAGAACTCTACCATCTGTCAAGTTTTTGTATCTAAATTTAAGGTAGAGATCAGGGGCAATGCAGATCCTTATAGGGCTATAATGCTAGTTTCATTGCAATCTGAGCATCAAATTATTACATACTCCTGCCTTGGCAAGTATCTGGGCTTCTTAATATAATTGGCCAGCTAAGGTATTTTTGGTCTCATCCTTTTTGAACTAGATTCTCATGGACTTCTTGTTTCCAGTTGGAGACAAATTCAGGGCTGCCAAACTCACCCATAATGGCATTATTTGCCTCCACTTAAGTCCAATAATTAGCTGCTAATCTGGGTAATATGAAATATTGACTTTTGGTGTCAAGAAAGTTAGTCATGGTAATTGCAATTTGGCAATATTTACATATTACCATGGTCATATTAAATGCCTAAAAAGGGATTAATATTATTCCTTTGAAACTCTGGCAACTTTGAAATTGGGTGAAATTTCACATTCTTAGGGGATTGTTGCCAGCATTCCCACCAAAAAAAACTCTAGCTGATGATGCAGGACGCCATACTGAATAAGCATCCAAGTTTTCAGGCGCCTTTTGCATGTTCACGTGGCTGTATCCGCTATTACTAGCATCACTGGATGAGGAACAGTCTCTAAACAGTTCAGATCTGCCTTCTGGGGTTTCACTTGACAAAGCATGCGTTTTTTTAACTGAGGTAGACAATTAAATAATTTTTTCTCCCATTTCTTCTGGCTCAATTCTATGCCTTCAACTTATGATTCTTTTGAACATTTCTTTTAACTTTTAGTAAGTTGACAAAGTTTGTCAGTAGTTTTCCCTGAGGATTCTATTAAAAAGTGACTTGATATTGCGTTTCAATAATGTCAGAACCATGTTTTTAACAATAGTTTCCACAGAATCAACTCTATCCATCAATATCTCTCCTTGCTTTATAGTTATGGAGTCCAAACTATGAGCTTCAAGTCCTTACAACATTTCTAGATTCCCATAAATTCAGCCTGGTTCAGAGTCTTCATATTAATGATAATCAGTTGCATTTCAGTGATACTTTCTTTAGCATCTTTGTGCTCAATAAGATAATGTTTGACTCATAAATCTTTACAGAGGTCTCCATCCTAACGTACTTTAAATCCATTGTTTTGTGGGTTTTGCGCTCATCTGCCTTGACTCAACTATTTTCCCCTTCACTTGACAGTTTAACATTCATACTAGTGACCTCTTTACTAAAAAACAACGTCAGCTTAGAAACCCCTTTAGTGATCACCACTTGTTGAAGAGCGGCAATTGCACAGGTTTGAAGGGGTTATACACTTACTAACAAAATTTCTATTCAGACAACATGAAGAGTTTTTGAGCCGATAATAGTTTAGGTATAAACAACCCTTGTTTACTTATTACAAAATGATAATTGTTGCCTACAATAAACTAAAATAATACTAGTAAAATCTTTACTCCCAGAACCAGGTATCTTTAATTAGGGATATTAGTTTCATATATATAGTTTACTCATGGCAATTTAATGCTTATCTTCTTAAGTTCATTGGTATTGGTTGTTAAAGAATAACCTTTCTTCTATCAATAACCTGTAGCATTTGGCATGCTTTTGGTTGGAACTTCCATCAACTTACCTCCCAAGTTGTGATGATTGCACCCACAAGTATGGTAAACTAAAAGTTAGATGGGATTTGGGCCAGTAACTTCTGTAATTCTAATCAATTTAGCTTTAATTGATCACTTGATTGACATAATTGCAAATTTGGAGCTTCCTTCTCAAAATCCTGAAAGTCATTGAAATAGTTAAAGTTGATTAGATGCTAAAATGGAGCTTCCTCTTTAAAAGCCTAAAAGTTATTGATACTAGTTAATAAAATCAGCATATATGCTTAATCAAATAAAGCACTAGTATTGGAACATGTTAAAAAGCAAAACCTATTTTAAATTCCAACTATGTTATTCTTGGCAATCGCATGGAATGATTTTTAGAATTTTATAGAAGGCATACTAGAATTGTGATATGAATTAAGGTCCTCTATTTCTAATTGCTTATGTGGTACACCAAAAATGGAGAATTCTTTAAAAGTATTTGCACAATATATTCTTCCAATGCTGTTGTCATGATTGGAATATCAAATTAAATAATTTTAAACCTATATAATACCACTCTAATGACATTTAACCCTAAGGAAAGGGTGAATTAAAGATAAAATCCACTATTAATGACGTTCAGGGACCTTGTACTTTCTGCAAAAGATGTAAAAAGGCCATCATGACCCATTAAGTCTGATCTGAGCTGAGTGTCAGTCAGGTATTGTCCAATCCAAGTTGGACATCTTTGGTTAGCTACATCTAGTCATAGGCTCTCTTTACTAGATTAATCTACTTCTTTACACCAGGGTGTCCCATAGTAGGCGGATCATGATGTTATTTTCTCATGCAGGTGCACAATGTGGAAGATACCAAAACTCTATATTCTTAAATGTATATAACCTAACCTTTTTTTAAATACTATCTAGAAGGAACTATCAGACTTTATTTTCATTGATAAATATTGCCTCTGTGTCAAAATATTGGATGGCAATAATTGCATCAAATTGTGGACTTTTAGTTTTACAAATACCTGCTACAACATCAGTAGAATTATCTTGTTAGGCTACAATAATGGCAATTGCAGCAGAGATAGAAGAGTCAGGGACCACAAAAGCTATCAGGTTAAAGCATTTTAATTAAGCTTTCAGGAATGACTATGACAAGCTCAGAAATAGTGATGTCTCAGGCCCCAAAAAAGTTCTGATAAAGATGTATGGTAAGGTGTGAGAAACCCTGTAAACTAACCATACTTGAAAATGAAACTCAGAAAGTTATGGTGTTTTTTTAGTTTGCAATTGTGCTAACTAATGGCTTCTAATAGTATATGAAGGACTTGTTATTGGTTAAAACTGTAATGTTATACTTAGTACCTTGGAGTAGGTAGCTCCAGTGCATAAGGAACCATCAAACCGCTGCAAGCTCCTTATCATTGATGTCCTATGACACTTCATCACAAAGAACTCTGTGAAAATTTAAAAAATAGATGTTCACAGCCAACATGTTCTTAGAGTTAAACAGAACCAATATCCATATCAGAATAATCACAAACAACATTGAATAACATTTACTCATCTACATGGCAAAGTACTGAAGTATAAAGGAAAGATGCATATGATTTTATCAAAGGTGACTTGACATTTGGGGTTCAGTCAAAGAGTGCTTTATTGCTTGTCAACGGTATTAAGGGAAAATCAAACTAAATAATTCTGGTTATTTATTACATTTATATCTCTTATAACTGGGGATAAGTTTATATCTGAGCATTGAAATGATGTCATAGTGTGACAAGCTTATAGTATTGAATATGGCTAATGTTTAAATTTAAATTTATTGCGGGGAAGGCTGACCATGGGACGGACACTTCCGAATATGACTCAGACGAGACAAAACTTAGTACCAGGTGAGGCACCCCAGAGAAGCGATGCTATCTCTTGTTGCCAGCGGGAACGCCACTTATGGGAAGGGGGAGGGAACGTGTGTAGGGGGCGTAGCCACTATTGAGCACGTGTGGAGGAAGGGGTCTGATTTGATGAACCAGACTGGGAACCAGGAGGAGACCAGCTGCCGGCGACGTGGTGGGAGATATCCAAACATCCACGCTTGAAAGTGATCCACCAAATGAGACCAGAATCTGTGGACAGCTTCAGGGAGGGTGGGGATGGATCCGGCGATGGCATCCAAGACAATCATGTGTGGATAGTCCACATGGCGATTGCAACCACCAGAGCACAAAGGGAGGGTGGGAGGGGAGGCCATTGATGAAGCAAACATATCTCTTGACAGACTGAAGGGATGTGTTTGATCCATCTAGTACTAAAAAAAAAAAAAAAAAAAAGGGTTGTGTTTGATCCTGGCCTAGCAGACGTTGGACTTCGCGCCATATTACTTTAGAGGTGGGGCACTTCTCCAGGCGGTGGAACAGCGTTCCATACTGGCCACACACGACATAGGATGAGTGTAAAGCATTAGAGTGCTCAGCTGTACGATACACCCGCCTCAGGCAGCGCCACACATGGGAGCGGACTTGAGGCTGCAACAGAGGATGGTGTGCATATTTCAAGATAGTCTTTTGGGTCTCAGTGGAATAAGGGATGTCCATCATGTCCAGGTAGTCCACCCTGGATAGGACTTGGGGTCGAATGGGGATCACGCCATCATGGATGGGTAGCCCCTGTACCTCTTGTGTGAAATGAGGAGAGGGGCGACCTCTTTGGATTGTATGTCCACTAATACGAATTCTCCACTCTGCGCTTCGCATGGAGAGTAGGATTCGTTTGTAGTGGGTTTTTGTCCCGTGAGGACCTGTGGCTGATGTGTGTGATGCAAGGTATTTCATCAGGGAGTGGGGGTTTGATGGGTTGTTGAGGCCCAAGGCTCGGGAGAAGTTGGAGTGGGCCGCGCGGGACCAGTGTTGGGATGGGAGTGTAGGAGCAGTGACGGCCGCGATCCTGGTGCCTAGGATCTTGGCGGCATGGGCTTTGAAGTCAAGTAGACCCATGCCACCATGATGATGAGGGCCAAACATGACCTCTAGCCGTACTGGTGGAGGGCGGCCTGACCAAAGCCAACCTTGTAGCAAAGCATACAGGGATTTGAAGAAGCTTGGGGAGAAGGGGATGGCGTGGGCTCCAAACCAGACTTTGGATAGGAGCATAGAGTTGGCAAGAACAACCCTGCCAGTGAGGGTAGTAGGGTGGGCTCTGAGAGAGGCTATTCGCTTCGTCACGTTGTCCAGTATATGGCACTCCATTACTGCTGACGCGTATCCTCCTGCCTCCAACCACACGCCCAGATGGCGTACCGGTCCTATGGTAGGTCGCGGCACAAAGGGGAGCACTAGTGGAGCGGTGTGTTTTGAGTTAGTAAGGCGTGGACTTGGGCGAGCAGATGGGCTGGGTTGGGAACTACTTGCTGGGGCCCAGCAGTTCTGAAACCGACCAAGGAGGATGATTTTGGTTTTGGAGGCGTTCAGTGCCGCGTTGCTTACCCGGGAATATTCCTGGATGAGGGCTTCAAGCGCGCGTGCATCTTTGTTATTAGACACCCCCACCACGCAATCATCTGCAAATGCCATCATCTTGAATGGGGTTTGGCCTGGCACATGGACCCCAGTGAGTTGGGCATTCACATTTCGCAGTAGTGGGTCAAGGCTGAAGTTGTATAAGAGTGGGCTCAGGGGGTCCCCTTGTCGCAGGCCCCTTTGAGGACGGACTACTTCCGTTAGGAAACCTGGGCCGCGCACAGCCATTGTTGCAGATTCCGTGAGCAGCATCACCCAGTTAATGAAGCGGGGAGGTAGGTGGAATTGTTGGAGGCAGGCCCTAAGGTATTCCCAGTTTACTCTATCATAGGATTTTTGTTGGTCCAAGAATACAAGTGCCCCAGAGGCTGTGGA
The DNA here is from genome assembly GCA_022478985.1 of Massospora cicadina. Lineage (NCBI taxonomy): Eukaryota > Fungi > Entomophthoromycota > Entomophthoromycetes > Entomophthorales > Entomophthoraceae > Massospora > Massospora cicadina. The sequence continues at coordinate 53,032 of JAKSZP010002685.1, forward strand.
CTGACACACATTAGCCACAGAGTGCACGTTATCCCAAATCGACCTTCTGGGGATGAAACTGAATTGTTCTGGAGAGATGGTGGCAGATGCTACAGTCCCTAAACGGTTAGCCATGATTTTTGTTAAAATTTTGGTGTCTGTGTTTGTTAGAGAAATGGGGCGCCAGTTGGCTAAGTCTAGCCTATCCCCTTTCTTGAAGAGTGTGACTGTAAAGGCCTCATGTCCTCCTGGTAGGAGGCGTGTTTCCAACAGGCTTTGGTTGAGTGAGGCTAGCAGCAATGGGGATATATATTTAAAATATTTTTTGTAGAACTCATATGGAATGCCATCTGGGCCTGGGCATTTTTGGTTTGGCACACCGCGAATGGTAGTCCATAATTCGTTTGGAGTAATTAAATTCATTATTTCTGGGTATCGGAAAATGGTGCAGATATGAGCTCTGTCAAGAAATTCCGCCATTTCGGCTGGCTGAATTGGTTCAGCTCAGTATAACTCGGAGTAATATCTTTGCATTTCAATTGCCACTTCGGCCAGTGTGTCCACAATAGAATTATCCAATCTTCGCACCTGTGTGCAGGCCACGCTCTGGCGTGGTGCAAAAATTTTTTGAAGAAGTATGCGGTGCACTTGTCACCTTTAGTGATGTGGGTGGCCCTGTATTGGACACAAACCCGATGTTTGTGTTGCCTTTCAAGTGCGTTGAGGTGGGCTGCTGCCTCCGCCCACTTCTGGCCCCATGCAGGGCTATATCCTGAGGCTGGAATGTTGGACTCCAAGTGGGCCAATTCTGCCTGCACACGCAATATAACTGCCGATGTGGCTCGTGAGCATCTGGATGAGAGATGGCGATAGTGGCGGATGGTGTCTTCTTTGAAAGTTGCCCATGTGGAAATGGGGTCTGCGCAAAATGGTGCAACAAACGATTTTGCCAAAGTTGCCTCTTCCACCCACATGGAAAATCCTGGCGACGCAAGCTCTGGGGGGCAGATTTTGCACCAATGTGGGGCCTTTGCAACTGTGACAGGTAAGTGGTATGTTATTGAGACCAGTCAGTGGTTGGAGAATTCCATTTTCATTGTTTTGAAGTGGGAGATGTGGGGTCGGAATTTTGCCAGCGCTAGAATAAGGTCAATGCGGGTCATGGACCTTAATTGGCCGTTGTGGATGTGGGGACGCATCATGTTTTGAGCAGTGGGGCATGTCATGGCAGCGCATCCATTAACCCAAGGGTGGCTTTTAGAATGCGTAGTTCTATGTGACCCTGTGGGGCGTGGGGTGAGGGCAGCCACCAGTCCATTGGTGAGGTTAGCCAACAGTTCATGTTGCCAATTAGGAAAGAATTGGGGGGTAGCAGGAGGGATTTGACCAATGAGAAAAATTCCTGACGCTCTTGTGCACCGTTTGGGGTGTAAATGTTGATTGTGTGTGTGCAACATTGGCCCATGAGAAGGTGACAACGAGCACTCAGTCATTTAGGAATGTTTCTGAAGATATGATTTTAAAAAAATTGTTTTTCCGAATTAGCACCCCACAGTGCTTTGACCAAAAGGATAGGGATGGTAGGAGCATTGTTTTCCAAGCATCCTCAGAACCTCGTGGACAGTGGGTTTCCTGGATGGCCAGGATATCCATGGGTAAATTATTTTGTAAAAAACTCAGTTTCCTAGCCCAGGACAGGGAGGCCTTGAGTCTGGCAATATTCAGCATCCCTAGAGTGAAGGTTTCCCCCATCACACCTTAGGTGTGAGGGGGTGGGCCCCCTGGCCCACCAGCCTCTTCCAGGTCCTAACGGGCTTTCACAGCAGTGCGGGTAATAGCAGTAATGCTATCAGGGTTTTTGTTAATTTTTGTGGAAAGAGTCGCGTTGGCTTTGGCCTTCACTTTTTGTTTTCCCGACGTCGGACAAATTTTTTGCGGTGCGGATAAGTTCAGTGCACCGTCAAGTGGGGCAAAATTTTTTTTTCAGTTGGGATAGGTCCCAAGTCAGTTTCAACCAGGGCTTGGGTGCAGCAATTGGGTGAGATCGAATCTCCCATTGGATCCTCAGATTGAGTGACCCGTTCGGCTTGGGCCTCCCAATCTGATTGGGTGATGGATTCCCAAGTTGCTTCTGCCACGAAGGTCTCCATGTCCTCCTGGCGTTGTGAGTGTGGGATGGTGGTGGTGACCTTGGCCGCTTCCTTGGCCGCGGTCCTATGGGCCTGCTTGGCCTTCTTCCACTCCTGCGGGGAGATGGGCTTTACCAATAGGTAGCAGCCTTGTGCTCCCCACGGGAAAGCCTCTTTGGTGCTTGCAGTTGGTTTGTAGTGCGCCTCTCCGCTGGCCATGGCTGCCGAGGGGTGCTCTTGGAATGTAACGCCCTCTTTGATGGGGCACATGTGTGCCTTATGGCCAAATGCGTCACAGTGGGTGCAAATGGGGGGCGCGCTGTCCACGGTTACCTGGAATGGGTGGGTGGTGTGCCCTGCGATGTCAATAAAGGTGGAGTGCGGGATCTGGGTTAGGTCCTTCACGATCTCCTCAATTGGGGTCAGAACTGCGATGGCTTTGCTGGTGCACAGGTGTGGCATCAGCATAAAACGTTGCATTTTGAAAGATTGTATTTCGCCGTATATGGTGAGACCATCTTTCAGGTGTTGCTCCAAAATGTCACGTTTTACCGTAGTAGGCAAAAAGTCAAACGTGAGGAAAATTTGGTTTGATTTTGTCCATCTGGTGCATTTAGTTTCGATGACCCATTGCCCTTCGGGGAGGTCGACCACTACATGCACCGCTGCAGCCTCGTCTGCTGCTATTTTGCTTTCAAAACCTAGCTCCAGCCAACTGCGCAACATGGAGTGAGGTGCAACGTACACCGTGGTCAGGAAAATTTTGTGTACATCTTCACAAAATTTTTCCCATAGGGCCATTTTTTGGATGTCCAGATACACATGGACTCCAAATTCCACCGATGAAAGTGGCTGGGAATGTGGCGTGTTGATGTACTGGTTGCATCGTGCTTGCCACGCGAGTATCTCTGGGGAAATTGTGACCACCAGTTTTTTTAGATTTTTTTCTATTCCGCCAGATTCTTTGGGGCATTTTTGAACATTAGAGGCCGCGGGCCTTCCACCTGCTCCTCTTGCCTTGCTTGCCCAACTGCTCCCAGACATGGGCGCAGACTAATCCCCTCTATGAGATTATCAAACTAGATGTAGTCTTGAATTGAATGGGTTGCAAAAGTGTTTGCAACAAGAAAGAAAAGGTTTGAATATAGCTAATGTTGATATTTGGTAATTGAACCAATAAATCATAATATATTCATATAAATAATGAAGTATGTAGATAACCATTGTTATGTTTAGTTTGTAATTAGACCAATTAATTAAAAGTTAGATATAAAAATTAGATTGATTATCTTAGATATACATTATTATATGAGTGTATACCATAGTTGGGTTTCTGCTACCACTCTGGGTCAGATTTTAATTTTAAATTAGGTCCAAAACCAGCACAGACTAGAAAAAACTTGGCGCAGTATTTATCTAAGGTCAACCCACCTCGTTTACATATCAGATTTACATTATTAAGTCCATTTTTAATTGCACATTCAATCTTAGAGTTATACTAGCCAATTAACCCAGCTTTGCTTGGGTTTATAATTTACCAGGTGATTCTAGTCAATTGTTTTAGTTTCTATTATGGTAGATGGCCATCAGTAAGTTCATAAACCATTAAACCTACTGAATTATTCAACCACCAACTACTTGGCCAAAAATCAATTAAACTATTAATTTGTAGAAGTTTTAACAATTCAATCAAAATTGATTGAACTATAATGTACCAAAAACTGCTAACCACTCATTAGAAACCAATTAAAACTATAGAATAACTAAACCATCAACTATTTACCTAAATACATTGAGCCCATAAAACCAACCACAAATCACCAATCTTTTTATTAAAGCCAATTTCTGAACTAATAAAACAACATAAAATTACCAACTACTTTCTAAAATCTATGAAACTATTGATTTATATGAATAATACCACAAACGCCTAGCTAAAATGGTATGCAACCTTTTTAGAATCATATATTTTTTAGAGTTTTATATAGAACTGATTTTCAAAATTAACCATATAGATTCCTCTTAAAGTTGCCAAATTTAAGGGGTTTGATTAGTTGGGCATAGCTGCTGATTATTTTCCTAGTTCAATCATTATTTTATACTAAAGTTACCTATTTGTATCATTCTTTCGCTTTGATAGCTATAATCAAAGCCAAATTTGGATTCTTTTTTATTAATCAAAAAATGACTGCTTTAATGAGAAAAATTTAAAAATTTCGATGCTTTTGACACATGCTGCTACTGCATGGGGCGGTGGTGCACCGCCTGCTGGCATGTTTCAGCCATCGCTAAAATGTGCCTAGGCTGACTCTGCCAGCCCTCCCAATGCTACCAGGCGTTATGTCCCCCCTTGGGACTTGACCCACCACCTCACAAGCTCCCAAGCGGTGCTCCAGAGCCCTTTGGTGCTCCCATGGAGTAATTTTCATTATGGCCTCTGGGTCAAATATGGGAATCTTTCCCCATATGCAAGTGCGGCCATCATTGAGATGGCCATGGTGGTGTATAAACACACTGGCTTTATCAATTTTTGCCCCTTCAATGGGTATTTTTATTGCAGCTTCCATTCTGAAGCTGGTGCAGTGGCAGCAGCCAAGCTGCCATTGATATTTAAAGATATCTCCCTCCTGACTGTTCGCACTCAACTCCCAGATGAGGCCACTTTAGTGGTCCAGTTTGCCAGGTCCCCCTCCTATCTCTCCCCCAAACGCCTCTTCCATGAGGTCATGGATAATTTGCCATTTATGGCACGGACCCCATGTTGCAGTTCATGGTTCCCAATGAGGCAGAACTTTTATCAGGGCCTTGTGCCTTTGTGATGATCTACCCTTTCCATTGTGAGATCTATCTCACAATTCCCCCACACCATGATCAGATCCTCCCTGATCACCCATTCTGGGCGCACATTGAGAATGGCTGTGCCATTTGCCCCTTGTTCTTTGAACTTGACCATTTGAAGTGAAAATTCCTTAAAGTTTCCGCCTCCACTGATTCTGCTGCTCCCCCTCTGGCATCAGCTTGGCTGCAGCTGCACCCAGATTTTTTGAGTGGGGCTCAATTCTCCCGCCCCCAACTTCAGCAAATTCTGGCGTGGTTTCCAAAGCCACCGCCAATCAAAATTAAAAAAATATAAAAACTTGGTCAATTTATGGCAACCAGAGCTGATGGCTAAAACAGTTTCAGCTGAGCTGCCATGGTCAACAGTTTGCAGCCAATCAGGTGCATCCAACTTGCCAGCTCTGGTGACAGGGAAAGTATTATCTGGATCAAATCCTTTTCAGTGTCTCAATTGGATTGACAAAAGTGACTGCCATATAATGTCAAACCAGATTTTGCATTGGAGGAATTTTTCTTCAATCCTCCTGATTTGTGCCCCCACCATTTTTGTCTTAAAAACGGGTATCCAATATATAAAAATTTAAATAAAATGGCAGTTGAAGCTGCTGCTGCTCCTTCCAACACCCTACTTCACCAGCAACTCCATGGGGCAATAGAACCCCTTGGTTGAGGTATTCTTATCACCAATTTCCCCCATGATTTTGAGGAAGATGCGAATTATGAGATTGAGGAGCTGGCTTTTGGTGTGAGCTGCACCTGCATCAATGCAGAAAAAACTTCGCTTTTTTGAGTCCGTTTATCCCAAAACCTGCTGGCGCATAAAGTCATCCACTTGTGTGCAGCTCTCATCACTTTTGCTGAGCACCAATTTGCTCAATACATCGAGGCAATGGATACTGAAAGCCTCATTAATGAATAAATCCTCAACTATACCTACTTGTGCCAAATTTTGCTGATGCTCCCACCCCAATGCTGTCTGCCATAGTCCACCAGCTAAAGAGGGTGCCATAAAAAGCCTCCCCCAAAGCCTCCTCACCTTCTGATAAGGCTTCCTAGGACGTTAGCTGAGGTGCCATATTGGGATTTATTTTTATTTTTTAATAATCCCTTTATTTGGCCCATTTTCAGATAAGGATGCGTGGAAGCTCCCCCTTTTTGGGTTGGGCACCACTAGTGCTAAAAAGCTACCTATTTGTGCTCCCCATTCAGTTTGGTTGAGCTAATTTGAAGTATTGGGGCAATCCCTGGTAGCAATTAGTATTATTTTATCAAATGGCAATTCTCTTAGGATAGTTGACACAATTATATTATTTATTAATTAGATTTTCACTGGAAAATCAAGTCCAAAGATGAACCAGCACTAAATACTTGCAGATTGTCATCTGACGCCGAGGGATTTACAATTATTGGTGACTGATGCCGCGAATAATTGAATCAAATTTTTAATTGGTTTTACTGGCGACTTAAGATGAGGATAATCATAATGCCATCTGTAATTCCAAGGGTTATGATAGGAGGACATTCAATGACCGTTTCATCAAAAAGAGTTTAAAATACTGGTGGCTGAGGCTGAGGATATTTTGTAAATATTTAGAGTAATAATTTATATATGAATAATTGGCATTAGTGCCAAGGAGGAATCAGCCTAATATCTGGCATTTAATTGTGACAAATTAATAGGGAACAATTGCCAGAAGTGGTTACCGATGATTGGTTGGTATACCAACGATAATTCCAATGATTGCTGATAGGCGGGCAGTGGATTTCACAGAAACGCCTATCTATAGATAGTTTAAAATCTCCTTTTATAAATATCTCTCTTAAGCCCACAAATTTAACATTTTAAGATGACTTGGATCCCTGCTAGTGGAGAGTAGTACTGGAGATTCTTAAGGTAGGTTCTGGGTGAGTGCACTTGGAGTGATTGGCGCTACCAGCTCTCATACCTCATAAGCTACAATGAAGCCTCATGGGGACTCAACCAACTAGTTACCACAATGAGGGGCTGAGGGGCGTTGGCCATGACGGTTGAAGGTAGCCAGGAGCTGAGTAACTCATACTGGGGGACAGACACTGATGCTGCCCAAGAGGGGTTGATTAGACCAAGGTGAAGTTGTTAGTCTGTTGAGTCAGGGAATTTCACTGCAGACTGGTAGTGGAAAGGTACTCCAATGAAGGCGAAACAGAAAGGGTCAGCAGTCCTCATACTTTTTCCCTGGAACACTAGCAGAGTCCTAATGTAGCAGATGCAAAATCTGCGAAATTGATGCTCACTATCAGGGGTTCTTTTGGTGTGCTGCTTGAGTAGGTGGAGTTATGGTTAGGAGGTGGAAAAAGCCACTGGCTTGATTTTGGGGGCGGGGAGGGTGCCAATGGGTGAATCCTCAGCCCTGACGGTTTAGTTTCTAATGCCTTTTGGAGGGGGTTTCACCAAGAACCTCCCTTCCATTGTGCGATGATGTTCTGGCCCGCCAAAAAGGTAGAAGTCGCTCTGGAGGAATACTGTCTGATTAAGGGGGAATTTCCGAAAAATTAACTAGATGGATCTCTCCCCAAGTCACCAAAATCGAGGGGTTTGATTAGTTGCATAGCTGTCAATTAATCATCTAGCTTTGGTAACCATTAACATTAAAAATATCAATTTGTGCTCCCCATTTGGTTGGATTGAGATATTTTGAAGTAGGGGACAATCCATGATAACAATTAGTACTATTTTAATTACTGGTAATCTACTGAGGTAATTGACATAAAATAATTATTAATGCATTAGTGTTCTTTGGAAAATTGAGGTGAGGACGAACCAGAATCAATTATCAGAAAATTGTCATTTGATGCCGAGGATTTACAATCTTTGGTGACTGATGCCAAAGATAAATAAATCAAATATTATATTGGGACTTACTGGCGACTCACGCTGAGGATAATCATATTGCCAGCTGTAATACTGAGGGTCCTAATAGTTGGCCATTAAATGGCCATATTATCAACAAGAGTTCTGAATTACTGGCAACTGAGGCCAAGGATTTTTGATAAAGATTTAAGCAATAATTATATATGATTAATCAGAAATTGATGCCAAAGATGAATCAAAATTTTATCCTGCATCTATTGTGATTAATTAAGAGGGTAAGGTTTCCAGAAGCAATTGCTGATGATTGGTTGGGATGCTGGCAATAAATGCCAATGATTGTTGATAGGCGGTGTTGAAATTTTGGGCTTTGTAGCCCGCTTTTAGCCCTGGATTTCAACTACACAGATTTGTGGATCCTGGCGTTGATTATTTAAAATGTTGTTGACAGAATGGCGCAATAATAGTATGAAGACTATTATTAAGGTTGATTGCCCAAAATCCACGTTGAGAGTATTGTCCAACGCTAGACAGGTGCTTCTTCCTATTAAAGATATTTGATCTGGTAGGGAACACTTTCCCTATTCCCTTCTCACAGAGCCAAGCAGAGATTTCAATATTGCCAACCTAAGGATATCTGATCCTTGCACTCTTTTCTTAAGAGTAATGTTAAAACAACCAATGTTTAAACAACTTAAGCTAATATCAGTGTAATCTAATTTTATTAAGGAATTATTTAGGGTTTTTATAGTTAGATTTGTCACACAACTTTTCAGCTGTCCAATGAGAATATTTGTGCTCCTATACTGGTTTTGACCTTTAGTGTTAGGCACTGAATCTTGTCGGGTACCATTGCCTTGGGTTTTCCAGGAAGCGTAATCCTTGGGCGTTTGGAGGACTAAAAAATTGGTATTAGGTACATGAAACCGTTTGTTTTGGCCAATGAGGATTCCACTTTTCCTCCAGCAATCAAACGTTTTGGTATTTTCTGACAACTCCAATCCATTATGCTCTAAACGATTTCCTATAATTCAACTATTGGGATTATCACAATATCAAAATATTGCTTAATTTCATTGAGGATGATGAATAACGAAATTGTCATCTGTTGGCAGTCTCAAATATCATTGGGGATGATGCCCAATGAAAATACCATCTGTTGGCAGCCTCAAATATTATCAGGGATAATGCCCGATGAAATTATCATCTGTTGGCAGCCTCAAATATCATCAGGGATGATTCTCAACGAAACTATCATTGTTGGCAGCCTCAAATATCATTGGGGATGATGCCTGACAATAATTCATAGTTGGCAACTTCTAATTTCATTGGGGATTTCACCTGACGATATTCTCATCAGTCAGCCACTATTGCTGACCCTCTACAATTATAAACTAATTGTCAAATCTCATATTCAGTCAAAGAGTTGGACTATGTGGTCATCTGAAATTCTGACACATTCCCCTTCTTGACCAAATATCCAATGGAAGATAGAACCCTCAGGAATGGAAGCCGCCTCAGCTTGAGCTCATATTTGGTTTGTCATATTTCTATGTCCTCAGCGTAGTGCAGCTCTGTATGCACTCAACGGCCATATGCTCTGCTCAGTTCAATGACTTCATATCCTTGATTTCTACCCATTGCCACCTCTTCTCAAGCGCGGTTCACATGACATCATGCCACACCAGTTCCATCTTTGCATCAGTTGTAATAGATCAACTGGTCCACCTGTACAAATCCCAGGATGGGTTGTTGGCACTCTTGCCACCTGTACAAACCCCAGGACAGGTTCCACTAGCACTCTTGCCACCTGTACCAACCCCAGGACGGGTCTCAACATCTCATTGATAGGGACTATTCCGGAGGACCTAGTTTCAGCCCTTCCTGATCCTACCAACGCTCAGGACTCATGCCCGTTAATTTATCCCTTCCTCCACGCTCAGTAGGTGAGAATATTGCTAGATGCATCATTGCTTAAATTAAAGTATTTTTAATATTTTCTACTTTTTTTGTATTTTTATGCATATTTTTTTCTTTTTTCTTTTTTAGTTTTTATTATTATTATTCATTTCTTTTCATTTTTTTCTAAATCCAATACTTTAAGTATTTTGCGTGGACTCTATTGACTATGCGACCATCCTCAGTATTCTTGATTGTATAGAGATCATTCGCTGACTTGGTGATAATTTTGAACAGTCCCATCCATAGGGCGTCCAACTTATTTTTTTCCCAAACCTATGGGTATCACAATAGGCTACCCTATTGCCCACACGGTTACTTTTAATGGAAGTCAATTCTGGTCTTCCATTTTCTTTGCATTAATTATTTTCCTCGATGTCATATCAAATGCCCAAGATTGTAATTCAATCAGGATATTGGCCAGTTGGGATAGATAATGTTTGGCACTCATCCCCAAAGATGGCTCTACTGCTGAATACAATATTGACAGTAATGCAGCTTTCCGCCTGTATAACAGTTTGAATGGCGTTTTCTCATTTGCCAAATGGTAACTGATATTATAAGTGAAAGTGACTGAACTCATATATGCTCCCCACGTGGAAGTTTTCCCCACGACCAATTTTTGTAAGGTCAAGGCTAGAGTTGCCTTTAATTTTTCTACCATTCCATTTGTTTCTGAACGATGGGGAATGGATACAACACCACAGATTCTCATTAATTTGTTAAGCCTGGGAATCACAGGTGAAGTAAAATTGGTTCCATTGTCACTGAGAATGATTTGAGGGCAACCGTGCCAATAGATCACTTGATCCAGTATAAAATTCACCATACTTATTGCATCTGCTTTGCTGAGGGCTTTCATTTTGACCCATTGGGTTAAGTGATCTATTGCGATGATTATATACTTCACTCCTCTGGTGCTGATGCTTAATGGTCCCATAACGTCTAGGGACACCGTGTGCCATGTAAAACCAAGGCGTACTAGCTGGTATCCTATGATGCTCCTGTGCAGTTTGTGCAGCTGACATTCCACACAGCATGCTAGGTAATCCATGACATCATAATCAATCAATTCTCAGTAATGATACTGGCAAATATGATCCACTGTTTTCCTTAGGCCACCATGGCTGACAACCTTGTGAGCGGCTCAAATGATTCCTCTAGTTACAATGGTTTAGAAAATAAAACCCTTTTTCCTTTGATTGTTTTGTATAATTGATTATCCTTAAATTTGGTATTTTCCATGGCTTTTCATAATGCATTCTGAATTTCTTGGGGTTCATCCCCAATATCTCCTTTGATCATTCATTGGAATAGTGCATCAGCCCGAGGGTAGATCACATGAACAACCGGCAATTGAGACAATCTGTAGGAATTCTGATGTACCACTCTATCCCGATGGATAATTTCAAATTGTAGGCTTGCAGCTTTAAAGCCCATCAGGTCAACCAGCCTTCTGGTTCCTTCAGGTTATGAAGCCAGCGCAGGGATGAGTGGTCAATTATGACTTTAAAGTGTGTTCAATGTATTTAGACTTGGAATTGTTTGCATGCATGGATGACTGCCAGACACTCTCTCTCCATCACGGTATAGTTTCTTTCCACTGGCAATAGTGTTCTGCTCACGTAGGCTACTGGATGTTCATGCCTTTTGTCATTTGATTGACTTAGAATGGCTCCAATCGCCATTAATGAGGAATCTGCTTGGATGATGAATTCCTGACTAAAATTCAGGTATTTCAACACTGGGCTGCTCATGAGATTTTTTTGGAGCTTAGCAAACAACTTCTGAGCCTCTTTGTTCCACACAAATCCTTTTTTCAGATCCTTGAGTAGGTGAAATAGAGATTTGGTGATTCCAGCGAAGTCTTTGATGAATTGGCAATAGTACCCGACCATTCCCAAGAAGACTTGAATATCCCAAACACTTTTTGGGATTGACATCCACTTGATAGCTTCTATTTTCATGGGCTGCAGTTTTAATCCGTTAGAGTTTATAACAGACCCTAAGTATTCAAGTTCTTTTTTGAAAAAGTGGCATTTTCTCAGCTTAATTTTTATATTCGCCGCTGCCAACTGCTTGAAAACTTCCTCCAGATGCTCTAAATGATCAGATAAGGTCCTACTGAAGATGTTGATATCATCTAAGTAGACTAGCATTCAGGATAGCTTCAGGTCACTAAGTATTGAATCCATAGCTCGCAGAAAAGTCACTGGCGCATAGCATAATCCTTGGGGCATTCTGGTCAGCTGGTACAGTCCTTGTGTGGTAATTATTGCACATTTTTCCTGATCTTCTTTTGGCAAATCAATTTGCCAATAGCCTGAAATCAGGTCCATAGCTGAAAAGTATTTCGCCTCCCCCAGGCAATCAAGCGCGTTGTCAATATGGGGAAGCAGATAGGAGTCTTTTTTAGTGATCTTGTTTGGTCAGCAATAGTCAATCACTACTTGATGTGATCTGTCCTTCTTTTTTACCAACAGGATCAGACTCACCCATGGGCTCAATGATGGAATGAGTAACCCATGTTCCACCAACTTGCTTATCTCATCGCTGACCTCCGCTTCCACTGTTCTTGACCTACAAACAGGTCTCATTAATATCAGCGGACAATCCCCCGTATCAACTTAGTAGAGTACATTTTTGCGCATCCTAAGTCATGATCATTCTGGGCAAATATTGTCCAATATTTTCAAATAATCGGAGCACGTCCTCCTGCTGATATGTAGTAAGATTGGCTATCTGCTCGCGATCCACTAATATGTTGACACTTTTGGTAACTCCTTCCAGAAATCCCATTTAAGAAAACGATCCAAATTCATGAAAAGCATATAGTTCCGTCATTGGGAGCAAGTGCAGAAATGCAATGGTCTGATTTTTTTCAATTTCCATCAGCTTTTCTCCCAGATTGGCTACTAATACTTGTATCTCTTTGTGACCTGGCATTAATATCCCTGGCACAACCCACGGTTTGATCCTTGATTTTTCCCAGGGATTGATGATTTCCCCATAAAGTTGTTCGTGAGGTTCCACCGTTAACCCAGTGTTAACTATGATTTGAGCCCCAGCAGAATAATGTTCGCTGAATTTGCCCTTAGAGATATTCCCTGATTCTCCATAATTTCTGTCAGCCTTGGTTTCCGTTTCCATCTGACTAGTTTATAGTGAATGGGTATAATACTATCACTATAAATTAGATTGACAAAGTTCTCCTTCTTTGTCAGTGGAGTTTCTCCTTTCTGCTGGTAACCAAAGGCAACGTCTGCCCCAATATTGTCAGTGTGTTTTCTTCAAAATCGCTTTTACTCCATACTTCCTCAAGAACTCTTTCCTGATAAGTACGTCATAGTTTGGATTGGCCAGCACTATAGCGGGGGCTGACACCATCAGTGATCCAAACTGAAGAGGTAGCGCACTGTAGGCTCCAAATGAGTGGGTAACATCTGGTCCAGCCGTTCCATACTCTTTTTGGTGCTCCAAATCTGTTGAGATTCTCATATGTTTTACTAATTTAGTAGAAACAATGTTGATTGGCACTCCACTATCAATTATGGCTCAGACTCTTATCCTATTGACTAGAATATTGACATAGGTACACTCTGAGTGCTGTAATAAAGTATTTACTGTATGAATAGCAGCCTTATTCACTGAATCAAGTGTGTGGATTATCTGAGCGGTTAAATTGGTGAATGACTCCTTGATCGCTCTGATAGGTAGAGAAACGTTAGCCTCATCCAATTCGTTTTGACTAGGTATTCAGGGCTTTCAGTGGATCTAACTTTCTCTGCTAGCTGTCATATGTAGGGCCAAGAAACCTCGCTAACAATTTCAGGATTGATCCCCTTCACTTTGGCTCAAGTTATAGCGTTAACATCCAAGTTAATTCCCTGATGGAGCGGATCCAGTGAGTCATCATTTACGAATAGATCAGAGATATTGATCTCCTCGCACATTATGTCAGGTGGGACAGGTTTATCAGCAGTACTAGATCGTCCCTAATCTAGATTGCTGGCCCTTTTTCCAAATCTGAACCAGTCTCTTGAGATTTAATGAGATTTATCTGATCCTTTGGCTTTCTTTCCTGACACTGGGCAATTACATGGCCCAACTTCCCGCATTGGAAACAGCGGTTTGTCAATTTGTCCACTCATTTTTGAACTTTGGGTTTACTTCCCGTCATGATTCAACCCTCAGATTCTTTAGATGGCTCGGCGAATTTGATAATATTTTGGGCCTTCGTTTAAATTACTTTAAATGTATGATTGGGAGCATCAAACGTGGCTCCAAGCATCTTCAGATGGTCTACCATCTGAGAGGTTGTTGTTTCATTCACTAGTGCTGCAACCATAATCTAATGCAAGTCTCAGTAGGGCTGAAGTGCTGAATGCATGGCTATGCGGGCATCAAAGTCACTTAACATATTTGCTCCTGCCAAAATCTGAGCTTCTTGGTAAAAATGGTCAGCGAAACAAGCCAGAGTCTCATCTTTGAGGAATTTAATACCCATGAACTCTTGTTTGCGATTTGCCATTTAAATAAGGTTTTAAAACTCCAACATAATGGCGGCTTTGGCCTCCGCATACAACCAATTGTCCCCATTGAGGTGAGGAAGCACCAGATTTTGGCAGTCTGTGCTAAGGAATTTCATTACAATTACTGTTTTTTGTCAGTCCACATAGCGAACATGGTCATCTCAAATAAGTGGAAAAACGCTGAGGCATTATCTAGGTGAAAGGTGGGCAATTTTGGTGTATTTTGAAATTCCTCAGTTGTTCTGCTAGTAGGAGATCCTGACCCAGCTACTTGAGAAGCCATAGGAGTGACTTTGGGAGTTGTTTCTGACAAACCAGAAAATGGTTTAGGCATGTTTTGGGGCGGAGAGGTCTTATTGCTTAGCGTTCACATGCCTTTCCTTCAGCATCATTTGCCTCAAATTGTTCACAATCACATTGGTGTTTCTCCAACTCCTCAATATGCTTGGTCATTTTTGCCATCTCTTCATGAAACTGTTGGATGCGTTCTCAATCCACTTACCATTCAATTTTCTTAAATAAAATTTCCTTGATGAGTTCGCCCTTTTTCCACTTTAAAGAGGTAACAATTCTGCATAGGTCGTTATTAACTATTTCTAGTTGTTTGAGCGTTTCCTCCATCTTGATCATATGCTCCTCCAATGTACTAACAATGGCCTGAGAAGCTGAATGAGCACATTCTCATTGACAGCGTGTAGTTTCGCCCAGAGCTTTCAAAGCTCTTCCCAAAAAAGACATAGTTATCTTTAAATTGGCTTTTGACAACTCAACTATTCAGGTAGTGAGCACCAATGTTAAAATATTGGGCTTTGTAGCTCGCTTTTAGCCCTGGATTTCAACTGCACATATTTGTGGATCCTGGCGTTAATTATTTGAATGTTTTTTGATAGAATGGTGCAATAATAGTATGAAGAATATTATTAAGGTTGATTGCCCAAAAGCCACGTTGAGAGTATTGTCCAACGCTAGACAGGTGCTTCTTCCTCTTGAAGATATTTTGATCTGGTAGGGAACACTTTCCCTATTCCCTTCTCACAGAGCCAAGCAGAGATTTCAATATTGCCAACCTAAAGATATCTGATACTTGCACTCTTTTCTTAAGAGTAATGTTAAAACAACCAATGTTTATACAACTTAGCTAATATCAGTGTGAATCTAATTTTACTAAGGAATTATTTGGGGTTTTTATAGTTAGATTTGTCACACAACTTTTCAGCTGTCCGATGAGAATATTTGTGCTCCTATACTGCTTTTGACCCTTAGTGTTAGGCACTGAATCTTGTTGGGTACCATTGCCTTGGGTTTTCCAGGAAGCGTAATCCTTGGGCGTTTGGAGGACCAAAAAATTGGTATTAGGTACACAAAACTGATTGTTTTGGCCAATGATGACAATTCCACTTTTCCTCCAGCGTTTGAACGTTTTAGTATTTTCTAACAACTCCAATCCATTCCATAATGAATGATTTCCTATAATTTGACTATCAGGATTATCCCAATATTGAATTATTGCTTAATTTCATTGGGGATGATACCCAACGAAATTATCATCTGTTGGCAGCCTCAAATATCATTGGGGATGATGCCTGACAATAATTCATAGTTGGCGACTTCTAATATTATTGGGGATTCCACCTGACGATATTCTCATCAGTCAGCCACTATTGCTGACCCTCTACAATTAAAACCTAATTGTCAAATCTCATATTCAGTCAAAGAGTTGGACTATGCAGTCATCTGCAATATCGACAGGTGGGCAGTGGATTGCCACAGAAAAGCATTAGTATCAAATTTAAAAATCTTAAATAAAGATCTCTCTTTTGCCCACTATATTAATATCTCAAGATGACTAGATCCCTGGTAGTAAAGGGTGGTACTGGAGATCCCTAAGGTAGGGGCTGGATATGTGCATCTAGAGTGGTCAGTGGTACCTGCTTCCATACCTGGAAGCTACAGGGAGCCCCATGAGGACAGCCAACTAGTCACCACAACAAGGAACTGAGGGGTTTTGACCATGAGGGTTGAAGGTAGCCAAGAACCTGGCCACCCATGATGGGGGATGAACTTGCTAATGCCGCCCAATAGGGGTTGATTAGCCTAAGGCGATGCTGTTGGTCTGCTGGATTAGGGAGTTATACTATGTCTGGTAGTGGGAAGATACACCAATAAAGGTGAAAAAACAAGGGTCAGTAGTCTTCATACTGTTGGCCTGGCACACTATCAGAGCCCTGATGAAGTGGATGTGAAATTACCAACACAGATATTTAAACGTTTTATAGTTCTAAAAATAGCCTATTACTATTCCTAAAATTTATAGTGTATTTGTGCCAAGTTTGGCAATTTTTTGATTAATTTGTTCATGAGATAGTGTATCATATATATACATAAACACAAGGATAAGTTTTATAAAGATGTTTAGCATAATCTTTGTTACTAGCATGTTTACCCAAATTATTTTGTGTGTTTAAATTTTACTGGATGATCCTAATCAAATATTTCATATCTTAATGTATGGCCCTTGATGAGTTTTATAAATAAATTTTATTGAAGTTATATAAAGCCAACTACCTAAAAAACCAATTGTACTATTAAACTAACTAAACTATCAGCCACTTTCCTAAAAACATTGAGCCCATTGAATCAACCAAAAACCCTTAGACTCAGCCAAACCCAAATATTTAATTTACAAAACAACAACTAATCAGCTACTGTTTATTAAACTTATAAACCAATCAAACTAAATGAATAATATCAAAACGCTCAGCCAATATGTTATACAACCACAAATAGAATCTTAAAATTTTTTTCAGCCTTATATATAAATTTAATTAAAAACTATTATTTTTTTCTTATAAATATGACCATTCCCAAGGTTTTAAGTAATTTTGTGACAAGTTTGGTGTTTTTTGGTTTATTTGTTCATGAGATAGTGTTTTTGTACATATATACATACAATAATTTTACTTTCTTTTGTTTAACTCACAATCTTGTTTGTCCTAGAATCTTGCTTCCTTTGTTTAAAACACTTCCTGACACACCATATTAAAAATTTTTTGCACAGCTACTAAGGTCATATGATATTACAATATTCCATTATAGTTTTTTTTAATTTTTCATAGTAAAATAAAGAAGTTTTTATATGTAATAATTGAAGATTTATATGTATCTAATGTCAAGAAGTATATTGTTATAGCTGGGTAGTTTGAAATTTTGTTTGCTCTGATAGTTTCAATGGTGTTATCAAGCAGTTGGCAGTTATTTGGCTGATTGGTAAGTTATTCATTTTAGTAAGTATTAAGTGTTTAGTTAATTCAATAGTTTATATTTTTTGCCAAATATTTAGTGGTTATTTTTCTAATTATAAAGTTAATGATATTATTGAGTAGTAATTGATTGGCTTATCTGATAGTATAAATGGGGCTTTCAAGTGGTGGGTAGTTTTAGGTTATTTTAACAGATCCAAATTTTTTGGGCGAATGATTAGTAGTTTTTAACGTGTGTCAACTTCAAAAATATACATTGTTAATAGTGTAAGATGGCAAATTTTCAGAAAAAACAAGGCTAAAAGGCCCAGAATAGCCTTTTGTTCTCTAAATCATATATATATATAGTATACTAAATTGTTCACCTGAAATGATATACAATTGCCATAAAAGATATATCTTTTTTATTCTATGTATACCTTTTGTTGAAAAAATTATATTTTTTTAAAATTAACCTATTACAATTCCCAAAATATTAAGAGTATTTGTGCCAAAGTTGGTGATTTTAGGTTCATTTGGTCATGAGATAATGTTCTTTTTTTTTAGTACTAGACGGTCCCAACCCAAGGGGGGATTCATCGATGTATGAGATAATGTTCTCATATTCAATATATATAAACAAAATGATTTTTAGTATGGATATATAGCCTTATGTTTTTCAATATTTCGTTTTACAGGATTTTTTAGTGGGTTTAAAATTTTCAGATGATCCTAATCAATTAGTATTTTATATTTGGTCGATTCCCATCAATAAAATTAAGAGAATGTAAGTTATATACAATCAATATAAAAATACCAACCATTCAGAAAACCCAATTAAAATAAGATTAACTAAACCATAAATGATGTACTTGAAACCATTGTGCCCATCAAATCAACTTTAATCCACCAACCACCACTTAACCAAAACTAACTGCTGAACTTTTAAATCAGCCAAAAACTACCAACTTCTTATCAAAACTTATGAACCTATAGAATTATACAAATAATACCAAAATGCTTTGCCAAAATGATATACAATTGCCATTAGGATCTTATACTTTTTGATAAACTTATATACTTTTTATTAAAATCGTAATTTTTTTTGAAAAAAATAGCCTATCACTTTTCCCTAAATATAGAGTATTTGTGCCAAGTTTGGTGATTTTTGGTTCATATGTTCATGAGATAATGTGTCTCATACATACATACATATAAACATACACTTTTCTTTTCTGTACTGGTCACTTTAAACTATTGGTTTAATTCAAATTCAATTTGAGTCGAATAAAAAGTTAATAGATTTTTTTGAAATTTTAACCAAAGTCAGAATGCAGCAGCCATTGGACACAATGCCTGCATCCACTTAAGCTGCTGCTCCCCGTGGGGCTTTAGGAAAGCACCATTGAGTGTTTATAACTTGTCAGTGAAGCATTTGAGGGCTGGATTGGCCAGCACTCCTAACATGATTGGGAGCTTTGTGCCTCCCAAAGACTTGGCGCTTCATCTTGTGAGAACGCAACCTATTCACATTAATTTTTATAGTTACCTTGGTTGTTCAGTTCTACCTTTGGGTAAAATAAATTTGCTTGTTCCCTTATGCCAATTGCCAGATCCTAGAGCTTATGATGGGATCCTCTGCTTCATTATGGTCTTTGTATTTCAACCCTTTTGAGGTCTATTTTGACTTAGGGTTTTCTTCTAAGGAAGCTGCAGTGGTGGTCATGCAAATAAGTCTTGTTTATAAAAAATACACCACTTACTATTATGCAGACCTGCTCACCTTTAGACACAACTATGGCCATGAAGTTTGTGGGCCTTCCCTCCCATTTGTCCCCCACCAGATCAACAAGGAGTTTCTGGATGACCTTAGCCAATATGGGGTCAATCCAAAAATCAATTTTGCTGTCCCTCAGGGTTCTAAGCATTGTGTAGGACCCCAGGAAATTGCCATACTCTCACTGCAACATGCATAGATTGCCAACTGATTCCTCTTCGCGCCATTATCCCCACAGCGCCATACTTTCCCTTTTGGATCAAGAAAAATTGCTAGAGAGTGTGCCCAATTTGCTTTACATTGGACATTTTGAAGGCAAAGTGCCCTCACTCACCTACTCATGCTGCATCAGAAGTGGCTGAATTCCCAACTGAACCCAAAATGGAGGGCAAGGGTGTGACTCCACATTGGGGCTCACTATCACCTCTGAAACCTAAAAATTTAGTAAAGGTGAGTTTTAAAAAGAAACTTAAAGCTTAATACCAATAAAATCCAAAAATAAATTTGATCAAAAATATTCAGTCAAGAATTAAAATTGATATAAATTTAAATAACAATTCCAAATCAGATGATGATGGCGATACTATAAATTTTAAAGCAACTTGGCAAATGGTAAGTAATAAATTAGCGTCTCAGGCTGGTTTATCACCTCAAAAAGGACCCTGAACTTCCAATCTTTAACAAATGGTGGGTTCTGAAGTAAGTCAATGAGGCAAACATTCCTGTGGAGTCAGAAAATTCCTTTCTGACTTTTTGTCAAGAATTTTGATTCACCAACACTGTGGCGATTCAGACAGAAAAAGAATAAATTCAGCTATAAAACACCCATAATTTAGCAAGGTAGGCAGCAGAGCACAAGCAGAATATTCTTGAACATGTGATGATTTACAATCTAGCAGAAAATCTTAGCGATGTTATCCTGACCCCTAAATTCTCTGCAGACTTTGGGGATAAATTTAAACTAGTATCGTCACTCTTGGAACTAGTGCTGCTAAAGCTATCATAGAGGAAGCTGAAGCTTCTAAATAAAGCCCAAAAAAATTAACTGTGAAGTCTAGATGGCACTGGCGAAGTTACCTGCTTTTTTCTTTGATGCTAAAGAAAAGCTTGATAACTATACTGAAGCACTCACTTACACTGGTCTCCTGCCTGACAACAATTATTTATCCAACCTTAAATCTCATCCTCAAGATCATCCTACTCCTTTCCTCTTTGCTTTAGAATGATTAAATTTAGGGTCATTGGAGATGAGAAGTTCTACAATTTGAAGTCACCATCAGGTATGTCAGGGTAGGGTTGTAGCTACTCTGACCTAGTTGAGGATGAGTTTTTTTCTTTAGAAAACTTTTAGCTTTTTGTTATTATTTTTATGTAACTGAGGCAAGCCGACCAGGGGATAGTCATTACCGAGTATGTGTGGAAAATGAAGATATAAAAAAATTGGGCACCCCGGGGTACTCAGGTTACCCCTGTTGCCAGCGGGTCTGGCAAGTATGGAGGGGTTGGTGCGCTACTCCAAGGGGTTTCCCCCACTTTGGAGAAGGTTTGAAGGAAGGGGTCTGTGCGGAGGAACCAAAGTGGGAACCATGATTCTATGAGCGCCTGTTGCCTTGGCCTCATATATCTGTAGAGCCAGGCTTAGAAGTGCTCCAGTAAATGGACGTGGAACATGTTGATAACCCCATGGATGGCTGGGACCGTGCCCTTGAACGCATCTAAGGCAATGGTGTGGATTGTCCACATTGCAATGGGTATCATTAGAGAACAGAGGGTAGATGGGATTGGTGACTCAATCTGGAGCGCGAGGAGGCTCTTTGATATAAAAAAAAACTGCTCGTTTTGGAGCTTAAGCAGGAGCGCGACTTCCTGCCATATGGCTTTGGTTGGGGGGCATGTTTCTAGGCGGTGATGTAGGGAGCCCTCCCCTCCACATACTGCGCAGGTTGCGTAGAGGGAATTGGAGCGGTCCGCTGTCCTATAGGTCCTTCTCAGACAGCGCCAGGCGTTGGCTCTTACCCTCAGCTGTAGGAGTGGGTGGTGTTTCATTATCCACACTGTCTTCTGTGTGGTTAAGTCATAGGGGATGTCCAATACATCTAGGTATTCGATTCTAGCTTTGGTTAGGGTCATAGCAAGCATGTCTCTCTGGGGGTGGTTTTCTGGATTTCTTAATTTGAAGTAGGGGCTGGGTCTTCCCCTTCCCTGCACAGTGCCAGTGTTCTCTACGGTCCATCCCATGTGGCAGATGGTTCAGAGGATGCATTTGAAGTGAGGGGGGGTTCCATGCAGGCCCGTTGCAGTTTGGTGTTTAGCAAGGTATGATAGTAGTCTGGGTGGGCTATGTGGGTTGGTTAATTTGAGCGCCTGTGCGAAGTTAGTCCTTTCTGCCCTGGACCAGTGTTGTTGTGGGAGGTCTGGGGCAAGGACTTCCTTTATCCAGGTACCCAGGATGCAGTTGGCGTGGCTCTCAAAATCTATTAGTCCCATGCCTCCGCTTGAGCGTGGGCCAAAGAGTGTTTCCATCTGTATAGGAGGATGGGATCTGGGCCACAGCCAGCCCTGGATGAACGCGCGGATTGAAGTTATAAAGGTGGGTGAGAAGGCGATCGCGTGGGCAGGGCACCATAGTATTGGGAGGATGAGTGATTTAGCAACTGTTACTCGCCCCATCAGTCCTGGGGATCTTCCCTTGAGGGAGGCGACGCGGTTAGATACCCAATGTAGTAGGTTGCTTTCCATTGTCTCATTGGCATATCCCCTGTTTCCAGCCATATCCCAAGGTGGCGGACAAGAGTGGTGGTGGGAGGTGATACAAAAGTTAAGATGAGTGGGTTTTTCCTTCATATGGGGGTATGAGGTTGTGGTGTTGTAGCCCAGTTGTTAGTGTACTTGCCTAATAGAATGATTTCTGTTTTCCTTTTGTTGAGCGATGCATTGCTCACCATGGGTTATTCCTCTAGGGTGCGTTCCAGGTTTCAGGCATTATTGTTGTTAGCTATACCTGCCACGCAGTCATCCGCAAAGGCCAGTATCTTGACTGTTGGCTGGCCTTGTGCAGTTATGCCCATGAGGCGTGAGTCGGTTATTTGGAGGAGTGGATCAAAACTGAAATTATACAGCAGTGGGCTGAGGGGGTCCCCTTGTTTGAGCCCTCTGTGTGGTGTGATCTTGTTATTTAGGAAGCCAGGGCTGCATACAGACATGGTTGCAGATTCTGTAAGGAGCATCGCCCAGTTTATGAATCTGGGTGGGAGTTTGAAAACATGTAGGCATTTCTTT
Organism: Massospora cicadina; assembly: GCA_022478985.1. NCBI lineage: Eukaryota > Fungi > Entomophthoromycota > Entomophthoromycetes > Entomophthorales > Entomophthoraceae > Massospora > Massospora cicadina. The sequence goes on from JAKSZP010002685.1 coordinate 75,612, forward strand.
AGGTATGGTCAACTGACGCGGTTGTATGCCTTTTCCTGGTCTAAGAAGACCAGGGCTCCAGTTTCTTTGGACTGACATGTTTGCAACAGGGTGTATGTTGTTCTAGATTGAGCGCCCTGGTATAAACCCAAACTGGTTGGGTGACAGGACGTTAGAGGCTAATGTGCCTAATCTGGCTGCTAAAATACTTTGTTAAAATTTTTGTATTAGTATTAGAAAGTGCGATTGGATGCCAGTTGGTCAGGTTCAATTTGTCACCCTTTTTATACAAGGTTATGACATATGATTCATGGCCACCAGGTAGGAGGCGTGTTTCCAGCAAGCACTGGTTCATAGACGCCAATAGGAAGGGGGCAATTTGCTGAGAATTTTTTTGTAAAATTTGTAGGGTATCCCATCAGACCCTGGACATTTCCTACGTGGTGCACCGCGGATTGTATCCCAAAGCTCCTCCAATGTAATTAGATTTAGTATATTGTAGTCCAGCGGTGTGCTTTGTATTCTGTCAGTTTGTATAAATTTTGTGATTTTTGTGGGTCAGTCAGCATATCTCAGTATAATTCGGTGTAATAGTGGTGTACTTCCGCCTTGACCTCTTCAGGGTCAGTTGTAACGGTACTGTCAGTCTTGTGGACCTGTGTGCACATGGTCTGGTTGCCGTGGGAGTAAAATTGGTGGAAGAAATATGTTGAACATGTTTCGCCTTCCTTTATGGACTTACCTTTGTTCAATACTTTGATTCTGTTTTGGTGCACAAAGATGAGGGTATTTAGTTGGGCGGATATTTCCACCCATTTGCATCCCCAGTTGGGGCTATAACCGGATCTTGGGGTATTTAGCTTGAGTTGGTCCAGTTTCGCCAAGGTACGCTTGATTGTGGCTGTGTCAGTGGTGTACTTACATGATGTGAGATGTCAGGTTTTGTTGATTAGTTCCTTTTTGAAATTTGCCCAGGTTACAATGGGATCCGAAGTGAATGGGGCTGTGAATTCTGGGTTCATGGCCTCATGTTCAACCCAGTTGGATATTTTGGGTAACTTTATGTTTTCTTGATGTAGCTTTCTCCAGGGCGACACCTGTGTGTGGGTTTGGGTTGGCAATAACTGCACAAAAACAAGTCGGTGGTCAGAAAAATTGACTTTTTTGTTGTAATTTAGAAATTCTTGATCATTGGGATTGCGGAACAAGGATGTGATTGATGCAGCTCATTGATATGAGCGCTTCCTCACATATGTTGAATCATGTCATGTGGGTAGGAGTAGTGATCTGGGGGGGAGGGCATCCTGTAGGCCAAGGGATGCCTTCATTGTGTGGAATTCAATGTGCACCGGTGGGTATCCCCTGGGGTTAGTCCATTGGCCCATGTTGGGGTTATCCCAGCAGTTAAGTCGCCCAACAGGATGGTATCTGGTGGGAGGGGTGAGTTTTGATACAGTTTCTAGAAATTGTTTTCTCTCAGCTGCGGTGCATGGTGCATATATGCATGCTATCAATATTGTTTCCTCTTGGCATGTGATTGTTGCTACCAGGATGTGGCCATGAAGGTATGATGAGGAGTTTGTAATTTTTAATTTTTTGTTATTTCAGATAATCACCCCACAGTGAGACGTCCATACCAATTGTGATGGTGAGACCCTGGCTGACCAGGATCCTTCTTCCCCTTGCAGACAGTGGGTTTCTTGGATGGCCAAGATGTCTACAAGGAGTTTTCGCAGGAAGTCCAGCTTTTTGGCTTGGGACGTTTGAGCCCTGGCATCCACAATGTTTAGTGTCCCTATTGACACTGAGGTGCCCGCGGCGCCTCAGGAGCAGTTGAGAGGGCCCTCTGGTTCTAACCCTCCGCGGCTCATTTTGGCCATGCTCCACGTCTGTACTCCAACTCTTTTGGTGACAATGTCAGTTCCCTTGATCTGACCTAATTTTTCTCGGGAATTGTGGTTTTTGAATTTGCATTATCTTTTCCTGCACATGTCTCATGATGGTTTAATGCGGGGTGCTGATTGGGTTCTGTAATTTTGGGGTTCAAATTTGGAGAATTGTGCACTGCATTTTCGCCCATATTGCAGCTGAATTGTTCCTCAAAGTGTGCATGATTGATGTCGCTTGGTGACTCAGTCAAGTTGCTGTGAAAAATTTCACCTGGGCATATTGTTTCAATTGGTTGGCTCAGTGTATATCTGAAATTTCCTCTTGAATTTGTCTGGGGTTGATAGATGATTCTGCATGCGCTGCCACCTTGGCCGCTGCCTGCTTGCAGGCTTTTTGTGCCGCTTTGCATTGTTTATGTGTAACTGGGTCCATGATGGAGTAAAGTTTATCTTCACCCCAGCGGAATGGGTGGTGGCCGTTGGTCATTCTGGTGAAGTTTTTGTTACTTTCGTCCATGGCTTCCTCACAGTATTCTGCTTCCATTAAGCCCTCCTTCACAGGGCATGCATGTTCCTTATGTCCCAATGAACCGCGGTGGTTGCATATAGGCAGTGCACATTCTGGTGTAACTCAGAGTGTGGATGACTGTCCCCCATCCGCAAAGTGAAACTCTGCTGTGTGGGGGATGCTTGATAAGTCATCTTCCATTTTGGGGAACAGGTTGATTATGGCAATAGCTTTGCCTGTGCACAGGGTTGGCATTAGGCGAAATTGTTGTAATTCGAGTTGCATAATTTCTCCATAGGCTATGAGCCCTTTGCAGAGCTCCTCCTTAATTACCTTACAAAGAAAGTTGGTAGGGAGCGAGTCAAATGAGATGAGCAAAGTTTTTACTTTATTCCATCTGGTGTGCACGGTGCACACTATTTTTTTGCCCTTGGAAGGCAATTTTGATGCAGACTTTTGCTGCGGCATCTACTTCTTCAGCTGTTTCAAAACCAATATCAATCCAGCCATGGCCCATGTTGTTGGTGGCAACATATACCGCGTGGGGGAAAAGGGAGGGTTGTGCCTCACATGTTTTCTCCCACAGGGTCGGGGACTCATCCCCAAGGAAGATTCAAAGCCTATGTTCCACTTTTGAAAGTGGTTGGTTACATTGGATGTACATTACTGATCTTGTTTTATAGTAAATACCATAAACCTGGACGGTGTCTGAGTTTGTGGTTTATTGGTGGCTTGGGTTCCTGGTCCCCCTCCAGGGCGTTTCTTGCCCTTGAGTGCACCATTTTGCGCACCTCTTGATACAACGCTCGCCCAGGTTGTATTAGATTGATTATTAAAATCGCCCATCTCACCTGTGTGATTATCAAAAATTTCTGTTTGAATCAAATTGTAGTAACTAAAGTGATTTTTATGGGAAAGAAAGCAGCTTTTTGTTATTATTATTAACGCATATTCTGTCAATAAGGGTCCCCTTTTCCCTTACTTTGTCAAAACATAAATACATATATACATATATACATATACACAATGATTTTTATACCTATATAAATTAAATGAATTATTACAGATGACCATTGCTAAGTTTAGTATGTAATCAACCAATTATATCAATCAAAACCCATTAACTCTTTACACAAAACCATTGAGGCTATTGATCATAAATTTTAGTTTATTAACATGAATATGTCTTATAGATAGGCTTTTTTCAATAATAAAGGAATGAAATGATGTCATATCATGATGATCTTGAAATATTTTATATGGCAATTGGTAAGTTTAGTATGATATAGAATCAATCAAAGCAACTAAATAATAAACTAAATTTAGTGTTTAGATGACCATGGGTAAATTTAATATAAAATATAACTGAAAAAATAAACTAGATAAGCAGCAACATTACACTTAAAATCAATGATCTATCATATAAACTAAATAAACCAAACTGCTCTTCTAAAATGGCTTAACATTTTTTGGTTAAAGTCTTATATACCATCTATACATCTAATATATAACTTTTATATAGATTTTTATGATTAATAAGCTAAAGATTTAGGCTATGTTGGTCCTCCTAATTCATATAAAACCTGTAACAAGTTTAGCTATTTTGGTTTATTTATTAGGAGGAGTTATAGAGCATACTTTTTTTATAAAATTGAAGCTATCATGACTTTGCCACTTACTATTTTCAGATAATTGTAATTGATTATCTTAGTTTTTATATTTTTAGATAAAGTTGATATTTGAAAAGTAATAAAACCTTTTTGACTTAACTATATATCCAAACTGCTATTAAAATAATTAAACCTATTAAATTAACTAAAAGCACTAACCAATTAACCAAAATAAACCTATCATTAAACCAATCAAAACCCGCCAACTAGTTGCTCTAAACCAATTTAACTTTCCTATACTAATTGTAGGAATTTTGAGTAGTTGGGTTGCTTGTTGGGATAACCCAGAATTCATACAATATGACAGGTGCAGTATGTTAGTACATCACGCCTGCCCAAGAGAGAGGACTATATTTGATCTTCTAAGTTCACTCTTTTACTCTTTTTAGAAAGGAAGAGATTAAATAATTAAAGTTATAATAAGATATATATGGATCAAAAAGTATCTGTATTTATAAATAATGGGGTTATATACCTTATTGATATACAAGAATATCATAGTATATACACCAGGATAAATATTATGATTATGCAATAGATTGTATTGATCCTCATTATAAGTGATAAGGGGATTATATGAGAGAAAGGCGTTACTAAAACTCTCCTGTTGTTGTGAAAATTAGCCAATCTTACATTAGTTATAAAAATGCTATTATTATATAGAATGTCATAAACTTCTTGTTTAGTTCACTTAAGTTGGATTATAACTATTATATATTATATAGAATGTCACAATAAATAGTTAAAATCAATAAATTGGGATCTGACCAGGTACTCTAATCATTGATAATATAATTATAAAAATGTGTTTATCTGTTGAATCTAAAAATAATACCTAATCATATTAATTAGATTTCAATAGAATTTTTGATTATAAAACATGCGTTTGAGGTTTAGATCATTACAGTAATTTAAAATAAAGTAAAGATAGTTTAAAGCCAAACAGAGTTCTGAATAAGGATAGTGCTTTGTCATAACTCCCTCTGGCTATAATTAATCAGTAATAAATAAACTACATATATCTTGTCAAAACTCAGGATCTAGACAATTGGAGGTGAGGTAGCTGACAGCATATTATTGTAAAATGATGAATTGAAAATCATTAGCTAATCAGGTGAGGATAAATATTTTCACCCATCATAGGCCCCTTGAAACATATAAAGGGGTTTAATTTTAGTGCAATTTTATTTTCTAAGCATAAATTTAGTATTAAAATTATATATGTTAAATTATAAAATAATAATATTTCACTAATATAATTTTGGGAGGGGAGTCTAATGGTAGGGGTGATGTCCATTATTATCACCAGGGAGCTGATATGGATTATCTGATAAAGCTCCCTTCAAGATTATTGGTGACAGAGAATCATTTTATTAATCGTTCTCACATTCATTTTGGTCTAGGTCAAGCCTTGGCCAAATAAGGGTGGTAGACGTAGTGTCCTAATACTGAGGATTGATTGAATATAAGTCTTCTTTGTTACACCAGGATTTAGAAAGAGATTGATGTGTGGCTCTGCAGTGCAAGGACGTTGTGGCTTACCTGTAGCTAATATGTCCATATTCAGTGTGTTAGGTAACTTTTGTTTAATTATGTACCAATTAAGATGGCATAGAGTTCAAGTATATCCAGGTTGTTGTCCTGAGTAGTAATTGTCTAGAGTAGTATGGCAAGCTTAGGATTGAAACTTTGGATGTTTGATGTATATCATGAAGTTCGTTTTCACACACTAGAATTGTCATTAACTGAGTTTGGAAGTCTCATGTTGATCATTCAGTGTTCATTGATGGTGTTCTTGGCGCCATCTGTAATGTCCTTTTGGTTATTAAAGCTGTAGGCAGAATCATCATAGTCTCCAGTTTGAACTTTTTAGCTATTCTGTTTTTGCTACACATGTAAATTGGGTCGTAGATGGGAGGCAATTCATCTGCAGTGCTACCAGAGCTGTCTGTCATACCCATAAGGCCATCAGAGTGGTAGGCAGCATCAGTTTTTCCTGCTTAATCTTTTTAAGGCTGCTGTGTTTTCTACACTTGTGGCGTATGTTGTAAATTGGAATTTGTTTGTTGTCAGGTACAGTGAGCTGGTAAGCATTGGGGTCCCATCTCAGAGCTGACTTTTCTTTTCTTAGGTATTTCTCAGGTTTTTCAAAATATGACAGTGGTAAGTCAGACCAGAAATATCATTTCTGGGGCTTAAGGTTAAGTGACATCAAGTGTTAAAGAGGTTGCTTGAGAACATCATCTAAGTGTAACGATCTATTGTTAAAGTTTCCCAGATGTTGAGTAGTGATCTAAAGTACCCTTTCACATCTTCAATAAGTCATGGTATGTAACATTCAGTTTAGTGGCAGCAATAATGGTAGCAGTTGCTTCCTCAAGGGTAAGCATCTTCATGTTTGATAGCTCAAGCATTAAATAGAAGCAATCAGCAAGGGCAGCAATGTGCTCAGCATAATGGAGTGTAATCTTCAGGAAGGATTGTTTCTTTTCAGTGAGTTCTGCATCTTTACTCCAAGTTTCAGAGAAGTTTGGTGGAGGCACCAATTTACTTAAGGCATATACAACAGGAGCATTGTTGTTTATTTGTTTGTTTATATTCTTAGGAGAGATTCAGGGTGAAATCCAGAGTGTCAATCTGTCTTTACAGGGTATTATTGTTATCTTGGTGATTCTTGACTTGGTTTTTAAGTGTGTTCATGTAAGCTTGAGCAGTGGTTTGGAGTTTGCGTAGCCCTTGAAAGTCAGCTTCCAGTTATTTGATGTGCAAGCTGTATTCATCCTTTATTAAATTGCAGTAAAAGTCAGGGCGCAGTTGGTTGAGCTCAGCGAGTTTTTCTTGACAAATGTCATCACAGGAAGACTTAGTGTACTTTTCAGCTGTGTGGATCATATTGCTGATTGATGTGACATTAAATATTGATTAGTTTTAAATTCACAAATGCAAAACAAGGCTTGTTCTAGTTTATCCTCGAGAAATCTGATGCAATCTTCATTTTTCTGCTTAGTGGATGAGACATCAGTGTTGGTAATGTGTGATAGGCGATTATTTAAGAATTTAGATCCAAAGTTGATATGGTCTTTGCTCTGTGCAGCTTTAAGGTGTTGGTCATAGATGTTAAAAAGCTTCTTAGGAGCTTGTCACAGTGTGGGTAGGAGAGCTTCCTTCTCCAAGATAGCAATTGTAAACTTTCTGTGTAAAGAGGCCCACTGCAGTGAGCACCACTTGCAGTAATTCTGGCTTGTTGGGTTGCTTGCTTGGCGGTAACCCAGAATTCCTACAATATGACAGATGCAGTATGCTTAGTACATCGCATCTTCCCAAGAGAGAGGACTAAAATTGACCTTCTAATTTCAAAACTTTATCATGTTGGAAAGGAAGATTAAAACAAAATCTATATAAAGATTCATATGTGTTAAATAGTATCTTTATTTAATAATAATGGAGTCTATATTCCATTGATAAGAGGAAGATCATCGTATTTACCCCAGAATAGATACTATAATCATTCAATATATTGTATTAAACAATTCTCATTAAAAGTGATAAGGGGGAATTATATGTAAAGAGAGGTGTGATTAAAAATTCTCCTGCTGTTGCAATATATAATTAATATTGTGATAGTTGGATTTTATTATCATTATATAGGATGTCACAATAGATAGTAAAAATAATATGTTAAGTTCTTACAAGTCTTCAGTGTATTATAATATTTATATTAAATGTTGTGTTAGTCCATAGAATCTGAAAATAAAACCTAAACATATTAGTTAGAATTTAATTTGATTTATTATTTTGAAATCATGCATTTGAGATTCAAATCATCACAATATTTTAGAATAAATCAAAGATAGTTTGGAGCCAATCAGAGTTCTTAAAAAATATAGCGCTTTGTCATAACACCTTTTGCTATAATAGTTAGTCATAAATAAATTATATTTACCTTGTCAAAACTCAGGATCTAGCCAATCTGAGGCGAGGTAGCTGACAGCAAATTATTGTATATTGATGAATTAAAATCATTATTGTTGGGATTTTGGATATGTTCATATTATCCCGCCTAACCATGATTATATGTCTGCTTATCTGCTATAGGTTGAGGCCCTCTAGTGGATATGAGAGTTATAACTCTTATATGATGACTATTGTTCAGAGAAGTATCATGAACTAATATTTATTAATCCATTGGGTTTTAATCTACTGGATCAATATTGTTTCATTGGGGATTATCCCCAATAATAAACAAGTAAATAAGTTGTCAATTTTTATATTGATAATTAATTTCTTGTATGATTCAATCAGGTTTATTTCTTATTGACTAAGGGATTATTAGTTGCTAAGTGAGTGATGCCGCCTTGATAGCAACTGGTGATCTAACCTTAAGGGAACTACAACTTTCTGGCTTTGGGAAAAAGTCCCATTACTTAAGCAGAAAATTAAATGATAAGGGTGAATCGCTGGGGTTGAATAAAGGCATTGAATCACGCACTTCATTTTAATCCAGAGAAGGATGAGTTTAACTAAGGGAGAGGACCTGACCAACCTGATGAGGAAGATCATCTTTTTACGCTACCCTGGAAGGCGAATTCATCAGCAACAGCTTCTTAATCCCAGTGAGGCGCCATTAGAAGAGTTGGGCTTCTAAATCCCCTAAATATTCCCTTGTAATATAATATAATAAAGAAGAATAAGAAATATAAATCATAAAAATATTTTGTTTCTTATACATTTGGCATATTTTTGATTGCTATTGGGATTAAAGTAGAGTGATTATATTTCCTATGCTGTATATTACTGTAAAGTTGTTAAAAACTGGAACCTGTTGGCCCCTGTAGTGAGCACCAAAAGTTTAAACTGGGTTATTCGCTTATTGTTTTCAGCTTCTAGTTGCACAGGTTTGGTATGTGCACAATTCACGTTGCTTTATAGTTATATTAGCATTAATAGTATGACAACTATATCCATAGGTAAATAATTAAACCAGATTTGGTCTAACTCTAAACTTGGTTTAAACACAAAATTTTGATTTGACAATTGAAGGACTTCTTCTAATTCCAGGTGAACTTGATACATTCTTAGATTCAGAGGTTCACAGCCTTAGTACTCATCACACTGAGTCAGTGGAGATACACGTCAAAGGTCTGCTTCTCTTCTAAGAGTACCCAACCATTACTCTTTATTGCACAAAAGAGTCCACAATTATTGTACTACAAAAATAATTGACTGGAATTTGAATACAACTCAAAGCTAATATTGAGCTTTTCTATCTCTTTATTACTAAAATTAATAGGTAATTGATAGGGGGAATTTGGCGCCCATCTCCTAGGTTGGCACCTCAGCCATGAAATGGCAGCCATTGCTGTTGAATTTCCCTATGATGTCTCTACCATCAACAGCCTTCTTAATTGGGTTAGGGATTCCTCTGTCAGACATCCCAGAGACTTGAAAGAAAAGAGCCAGAAAACGTGTCTAACGTTCTCACTCAATCATAGTGAACCAATAACATTTGGCTAAAGAGCTGCTTAGGTAATGGGTCTCTTTATCCATTATAGCAAGTCGCAAATCAACTGAAAATTTGCTAGTTGCAGGTGGCATCACTCGCCTCACAACTGCTGATTAAATACCCAATCAGTTGGTGATGAAACCTGACCAATCCCAATTAATACACCTGATAGCTAATCAGCAATCAACTATAAGATGCCCCAATTTTGTCAGCAACTCTGCCTGACAAGGTCTTAAGTATTCACATGGATCAATATCCAATGGATCTTTTTTTCCGCTTGATAACATATTCAAGCGAATCTAGAATTAAAGAAGAAATAAACAACTCCAGAAAACTGACAAACAACAATCCACTAATGTCTCCGGCCTGACCGCCCACTGCTTCAAAATAAGGAAGTGGTGAAACCCCCTAGCATCTTCTGCCCAGCGGGGAAACGCTTTTGAACCAGATCAACCAGCCCCCAATTCCTCAGGTTGATACATTCCTCCCAAGGATCTCGCCCTCCACTTCGCACATTCTCAAATGGTGCCTCATAGCCTCATTGAGCTTCCCCAAAGCAAGATGCAACATGGCCTCTGGGTCAAATATGGTAACTTGCTTCCTTACAACGATAAACAAATAATCAAATTAGCCCAGGCGCTTATACAGCCTGCAGGCTTTATTGACTTCCGCCCCTACAGGGGGTACTTCAATCTTGGCTTCACTTGCAAAGCAGATGCTTCAATAACAGCCAACATTCCCCTGGTGTTCAGGAAACCCCCATACCAACTACTCACACCCTGTTGCCTGATGACAACACTTTTGTGGTTCAAATTTTAAACCTCCCCATCCACCTACAACCAGAAACTTTATATAATGAAATGATAGCTGGGTTGTCAGTATAATGCGCTGACCCCATTTTACAATTTGTGGTTCCCAACGGAGCCAACCAACTAGTGGGCCCTCGCGCCTTTGCAACCATATGCCCAATATCTAATTGAAATTGACATTTCAATTCCCCTTGCACCATTGTCCCCTCTGCCCCCGACTACCCTTTCTGGGCCAGAGTTGATAAGGGGCGCATGATCTGCCCCATTTGCTTTGATATAAACCACTCAAAGCAGCGCAGCCCACTATAGCCTGAGATGGAGCCAACACGCTCAACTCCCCCACAATGCTCCCATAGCCAACATCAAAACCTTTTTTGAATGGGGCACAATCCTCCCCCTCCACCCAAAATGGTAGATGCAACTGCAATGGATTCAACCAATAAGGAACCAGAATGCCAAACCATCACTTTTACTCCAACTAATAAGGAGCCAGCATAGACCCAAGTAAATAAAAAAACCAGCCCACCCATCAAATCCAGCCCACCCATATGTTGATCAACCTATTGTCTTCAACCAGAATCCCTGGGATTATTTGTAGGAAGTTAATGATTTGGGAAACCCCATCCCCAATTTAGTCAAGGCTCCAGGCCTCAAAATGTACCTAGATGCAGAATATGTGGCTCAATTCCCAACTCGCTGCTATGCTCTATGCTCATATGTGGATAAATCTTGAAGTGACTGCCAATTCACCAAGGAGGCTGTTGCCTCCCTTGATTGTCACCCCTTCTGAAAGGCCATAGCAAAATCAGTCACAGCCTTAACCAAGGGGGCACCCGCACCTATCCTTCACCCCATGCAAAAAATTCATAAAAAAGAATTCCTCCAATTTCAACAAGTTGTCCACAAGGCAGTACAAAAATTCTCAATAGTCGCAAAATTTGGCCCCAAGACCTGCATTGCCAGCAACAACATTGCCAACTTTACCATGCTACCCAAATTTCGCCTTTAAGCTGAAAAATCCCTTTGCAAATATATCACAACCCTCCTCAAACCAAAATTTAAGCTTCACAAACCACTTTGCTACCTCAACCCCCATTTTGAGGATGCACCCATGCCCATGATCTCAGAGCTCTGCCATACACTGTCCAACACAGAGGAGGAAGATGTGCCTCCTGATTCTGACTCACCCCCCACCATAGATGCATAACAGTTTACTGCATCTGACCTGGTTTATAAATTTAGTTTTTATTTTTATTTTTATTTTCTAATTCAGTTTGAGTGATCCACTCATCTATTTCTGTTTGTTTATATTATAGAATAGTTTTTTGCTCCTCAGAGCTTGGTAATGTCTGTCCCCTGGTCAGCTTGCCTCAGTTAAATAAAAATATCCAATGGATTCAAACCCGGCGAATTACCCAAATTCCTTGGACATTATTATCCAATAACTAAAGTCAACCATTATCCAATTTATTTGCTAGTGGGACTTGTCCCCTAGCAAACCAGCAGATAACCTAGGCAGCTGGAAAGGAGAGCAAAATTCTAACTCAAGCTCTCCACAGCTGCTGCATAAATAAGTGTGAAAGGGATAGATGTTCACTAAGAAGTCCACTGAATTATAATTGTTGGATAAGTCTAAGGAGAGACATCTAAGTCAGAGTTAGGAGTCAATTCTTAAGAGTAGAAGTTCCCTTAAAACCTCTGAACCTGCTGTCAGTAGGCTAAGTTCTGTTGTTGCTATCCAGAATTTGCCAAACCTAAGAGAAGTTGAAGTGATAGAAATATCCTTGTTATCTGTAGATATTATTTAGTACCTTCACTAGTGGATTGAAGAAAGATTGTTCTACCTGTTCCAAGAATAATCCTGAACAGAAGGAATATTTGGTCGTGAACTACTCAACTGGATACTAGTCTCCATACTAGTATCAATCACCCATATATTCAAAAAAATTCATGATTATTGGTTGCACATATAAAAACCTGTGCAAAAAAATTGATGGAGATGAAGGGAGCTATAATCAGAAAAGAGTAGTTTCAGATTTAATAATGGCGCTCATTCCAAAGGAGGAAGCTGAGTAACCACCAATTCTCAATTTTTACAAACAGCCAATCAGGTTAGGGTAAAAATTTCACTCACCTTAAGCCCGTGAAATTATAAAAGGGGATACTATTAGTGAAAATTTAATTCTTAAATAAAAGTTTACATTAAAATTATCTAAAAATAAATTATAAATTTTATTTGGGGAAGGCTGACCAGGGGACGGACAATTCCAATAAGTAAACTAACTAACAAAATGAACTTCAGCGAGAGGAGGGCACCCCAGAGAAGCAAACGCTATCTCCTGTTGCCAGTGGGCACGCCAAGAGAAGGAAGGGGGTTACATGTGTATGGGCTTGCGCCACTATTGAGCAATATGTAGGAAAGGGTTTTAAGCGATGAACCAAACCAGGAACCAGGATGAGATCATCAGGCAGTGATGGGGTGGGAGGTACCCAAACATCCACGCTTGAAAGTGGTCCACAAGGTGCGACTGGAACTGGCGGATAGCTTTCTGGAGGGTGGGAGTAGTTCCTGATATAGCATCCAAGACAATTGTGTGGATAGTCCACAAAGCGATTGCAACCACTAAGGCATGGAGGGAAGGTGGTAGAGGGAAAACCATGGACAAAGCGAAGATGTCCTTAGATAGGCTGAAGGGCTGTGCCTAATCCTGGCGAATGAGATGCTGAACCTAACGCCATAACGCTTCTGAGGAGGGCACTCTTCCAGGTGGTGAACCAAAGTTCCATACTGGCCACACATGATGCAAGATGAGTGCAAAGCGTTAGAGCGCTCAGCTGTATGGTATACCCATCTCAAGCAGTGCCATACATGGGAACAAATATGCGGCTGCAGAAGAGGGTGATGGGCGTACTTCCAAATGGCTTTCTGGGTATCAAGGGTGTAGGGGTGTCCAACATGTCCAGGTAGTTCACCCTGGCTATGGTAGGGGACCTCATGGGTATCACTCCGTTCAGAATGAGTAGTCCTTGTACCTCCTGGGTGAACTGAGGAGTAGGTCGTCCCCTCTGGACGGTGTGCTCACTGATGCAAATTCTCCACTCAGCGCTCTACATGGAGAGGAGAATTCTTTTGAAGTGGGGCGATGTCCCATGTGGTCCCGCAGCAGAAGGGTGTGAGGCGAGGTACTTTAACAGTGAATGGGGTGAGCAGGATTGGTGAGGCCCAGGGAGCTGGAGAAGTTGGAGCAGCCTCATGGGATCAGTGCTGGGCTGAGATCATAGGGTTGGTGACTGCAGTAATCCATGTGCCAAGGATTTTGGCGGCGTGGACTCATAGTTGAGCAGGCCCATGCCACCACTATAGCGAGGGCCAAATATGACATCCAGGCGCACTGGCAGTGGGCGGCCTAACCAAAGACACCCTTGCAGAAGGGCGTATAATGACTTGAGGAAACGAGGGGAAAAAGCGATGGCGTGGGCCCCAAACCAAACTTTAGAAAGGAGCATAGAGTTGGCTAGCACTACTCTGCATGCAAGGAAGGTCTAACGGGCTTTGAGGGAAGCTATAAGTCTCATAACATTGTCTAGGATATGATTTTCCGTCACCGTTGAGGTGTACCCTCCCGCCTTCAGTCACACTCCCAAATGGTGGACAGGGCCAGTGGTGGGGCTTGGCACAAAGGGGAGAACAAGCGGGGAGATGTGGGGTGGGCAGGGCAAGCGATCCCGTGAGCAAGTTGTTGAAGCAGATAGAAAATGGGGTGCTGGGGACCAGCGGGATTGATACTGACCAAGGAGAACAATTTCGGTTTTGGAGGCATTAAGTGCAGCATTAACTACCCGGGAGTAAGCCTGGATAGTAGCTTTAAGCGCGCGTGCATCATGATTGTTGGACACCCCAACCACACAATCATCAGCAAACGCCAACATCTTGACTGGTGCTTGGCCTTGCACATGGACACCAGTAAGGCGGGCATTCACATTTTGAAGAAGTGAGTCAAGGATGAAGTTATACAAAAGTGGGCTTAGTGGGTCCCCTTGGCGTAGGCCTCTTTGAGAGCGAACTACATCCGTGAGGAAGCCAGGGCCACGCACAGCCATTGTGGAAGATTCCGTGAGCAACATCACCCAATTGATGAAATGATATGTGAGGTGGAACTTGTGGAGGCAGGAATTGAGGTAATCCCAGTCGATTCTATCATAGGCCTTCTGCTGGTCTAAAAAACAAGTGCTCCAGAAGCCGTGGATTGACAGACGTTGGCAACGGTGTGTATGTTGTCTCAAATAGACCTTTTGGGAATGAAAACAAATTGTTTTAAGGAATGAGGGCAGAAGCAACAACCCATAGACAGTTTGCCATGATTTTAATAGAAAATTTGTGTCTGTGTTAGTAAGTGAAATGGGGTACCAGTTGGCCAAGTCCAGATTATCCCCTTTCTTGTACAATGTTATCATGAAGGCCTCTTGCCCTCCAGGAAGGAGGTGCATTTCCATAAGGCATTGGTTCTTAGAGGCAAGCAGCAAGTAGGAAAGATATTTGAAACACTTCTTATAGAACTCATAAGGATGCCGTATGGACCTGGGCATTTCCTGTACTGTGCACCATGAATGGCAGACCAGAGTTCGTCCTGAGAGATCAAATTAATCAACAACAGAAAATGGGAAATGGTGCGGATATGTTCACTTAAGAGAAAATTGTCCACTTTGGCTGGCAGAACTGGATCAAAGCAATACAATTCAGAGTAATAGCTTCATACTTTGATTGCCACTTTAATTAGAGTATCTGCAATGGAGTGGTCTGGCCTTCACACCTGTGTGTCAGGCCAATCTCTGACGCGGTGTGAAGAATTTTCGAAAAAGTAAGCAGAACATGTATCACCCACTGCTATATGCTTTGTTCTATACTGAACACAAACCCAATGATTGTGTTGTCTTACCAATGCGTTGAGGCGAGCAGACACTTCCGCCCACTTATAACCCCAAGCCAGGCTGTAGCCTGTCGCTGGGACTTTGGATTCCAGATGGTCCACTTCTGCCAGCATGCACAAAATGACTACTAAGGCAGCCCATGAGCGACGTTATGAGATGTGGCGAGCCTGGTGGATGGTGTTTTCTTTGAGGGTTGACCAGGTGAAGATTGGGTCTGCACATAATGGTGTGGTAAACTCTGGACCAAGGTCTCAGTGTCCGCCCATGAGGAAAACCTGGGTGGCACGATCTTGGTGGGGCAGAGTTTTCACCACTTTGGCGCCTGGCCCTGGATTGGAAAAACAGAAGGAAACTGATACCATTCTGTGGTCAGATAAATTGATTTTCGTCATGGTAAAGTGGGAAATTTGGGATTGAAATTTCAATGGCGCGAGAATAAGGTCAATGTGGGTCATAGAGCTTAGCTGGCCGTTGTGCACATGGGGGCGAGACATGTTTGTGAGTAGCGGTGCATGATGTGGCAGAGTAAATAGTAACCCTAGGGCGGCTTTTTGAATGTGAAGTTCAATCTGCCCCTGTGGGGGTGTAGGCGATGAGGGCCAGCGGTCTGTGGTTGGGCTAGTCCAGCAGTTCGTGTTGCCAACAACAAATGGGTCAGGGGGTAGTGGAAGGGAATTGACAGCTGAGAAAAATTCCTGATGATCTCATGCACAGGTTGGGGCATAAATGTTAACAACAGCATACACTTTGTCATCCCATGAAAAGGTGACTACAAGGATGTGGCTGTCAAGGTACAATGTTTATAATAAATTTAAAATATGGGTCACTTGAACAAGCACCCCACAGTGCGGTGACCAAAAGAAAAGGGAGGGGAGGAGAATGATTGCCCATGTTTCCTCTGCACTGTGCAGACAGTGGGTTTCCTGAATGGCCAGGACGTCCATGGGTAAATTATTTTTAAAAAAACTCAGTTTCCTAGCCTGGGACGATGAGGCCTTGAGTCCAGCGATGTTCAACATACCTAAAGTAAAGGCTCCCCTCATCACACCTTAGGCGTGAGGGAAGGGCACCCAAGCCCTTCAGCCTTCTCTTTTTAAGAACGTTGCTGTATGGCAGTGTGGGTATTCTGTGCTATAGAGTATGGTTCAGTATGTGAAGCTTTTGCTGTGGGGTTTGCGTTGGCTTTTGCCTTCTGCTTTTCCCCCAGTGTGGGACAAATTTTTGGTGTTGTGTGCACTTGCGGTGCACCATTGCATGAAGTTGGAACTTTGGCAGAAATATTGTTGAGTGACTCAGATTCAATTGATGCTTGGTAGCATTAATTGGGTGAAACCAACTCTCCCATCAGGTCTTCAGCTTGGGCGGCCCAATCTGATTGGTGGAAGGATTCGTGAGCTGCTTCCACCGCAGATGACTCAATGTCCTCGTGGAGCTGGGTGGGTGGGATCACAGACTCAGTTGCGGCTGCCGCCTTGGCCACCACTCTGTGGGCCTGCTTGGCCTTCTTGCACTTCTGCGGGGATACAGGTTTACTTGATTGTAGCACCTAGGTGCGCCCCATGGGAAGGCTGCTTCAGTGTCTACTGCTGGTTCATAGTGGACATCTGCACTACATATTGCTTCCAGGATTATTTCAGTTTGAGTAATGCCCTCATTGGTGGGGCATGTATAGGCCTTGTGGCCAAAAGCGTTACAGAAAGTGCAGATAGGAGGCCCACTATCCACGGTGACCCTGAATGGGTGGAAGTCTTGCCCATTAATTTTTATAAAAGCAGTGTGAGGGATTTGGGTCAAATCTTCTGCTACCCCACAGATGGGGTGAGAACAGCAATTGCTTTGCCTGTGCACAGGTCCGGCATGAGTGTAAAGCACTGCATCTTGAAGGATTGGATTTCCCCATATTCGGTGAGCCCAGCCTTCAGTTGGTGCTCCAGCATGGTGCACTTGAATGTAGTAGGTAGAAAGTCAAAAGTTATGAAAATTTTGGTTCGATTTAGTCCAGTGAGTGCACTTTGTATCAACTACCCATTGACCATCCAGGAGGTCCACTACCACTCACACTTTTGCGGATTCATCTGCCACATTTTTGTTTTTGAATCCTAGATCCAGCCAACCACGAGGCATGGAGTGTGGTGCAACATACACTGCGTTCAGGAAATGTGTGTACATCTCCACAAAACTTCTCCCAAAGCGCCATTTGTTGAATATCCAGGAAGACATGCTTCCCATGTTCCACCGACAATAGTGGTTGAGAGTGCAGCATATTGATAAACTGGTTGCAGTGCGCTTGCCAGGACAAAATTTCCAAGGGAAATGGTAACCTCCAGTTTTTTACTATTAATTTTATCTATGCTGTCAGATTCGCTGGGGCGTTTACAAAACTTGGTTGATGTGGGGCCTTCACCTAATCCCTTAACTTTACTCGCCCAACTGCTACCCAACATTGGGTGCACACTAATCTCTTCAATGAGATTATCAAACTTACCTAGACTCAAATTGACTATGTTGCAAAATTTTTTGCAGCAAGAGAGAAAATTTTACATTAAAATTATATATATTGAAATTATTAAATAACAAGATTAACCTGATGTAATTTTGGGAAGGAAATATGATAGTAGGATGATGTTCTATTATTGTTCACCAGAGTGGATATTGGATTATCTGATTTTAATCACCAACCTCTTATTAAAACCTAATTAAACTATTGAATCAACCAGATGCTACCTTCTTACTAAAACCATTGGGCTTGTTAATTAACTTTTTCAATGTTTTTCTGCATATATGCAACCAAAAATGGAGGTTTATGTAAATCTGAAAAACGAATATATATGTTCAAAAAATGAGGGTATGTAATTCTAAAAATGCATATATGCATTAGGAAATAGAGGTTATACATTTATCTGTAAATCTGGATAAAGGAAATGTGTACATTGCAGTTTGAGTTTAGAAAGATGAAAAAGATGTTTGGGTGGCCTGTATAAAATATTTTATTGCTTGTGTGCAGTTGGCTGCTTTGAAAAGTGTCATTTTAAATATTATTTGAGTTACGCCAACCAGGGGATGGACAGATATAATACTCAAAGAGCAAACAACAAAACTAAAACAAAATGAAATAATTGAAACAAAATAAAAACTTCAACCAGGCAGAAAGCAGAGGGCCGCTAACCCACCATGACAGAGGGGGAGGAAGGGTCAGTTAGTGCATCCACATGCGCCTCAATCACAACATTTTCGAAGTGTTTAGTAACGGATTAAGGCTGAGAGTAGGGGCGTCAGCATGGTGGGGGTCTAGGTGTAGGACAAAAGGATTGAGATACTTAATATCAGCCTTGATGATAGCTTCAATTAATTCTGCCACATGATGTTCGCCTGAAGGCGGGCATCATGAAGTAAGGTAAAACTGGTAAATTTCTGTCTGGTGGACACAGTAGTTGGGGAAAATGTCGATAGTTCAACAACATGAATGATAGAGTTGTTTGAAGCATCAACCAATTTGCTCATTTCATCTCGCATTTTTTCAGGGAAATCATGGGGGAGGGTAACTACAGTCAAGCCATTGTGAAAATCTTTAATAGACTTTGCAACTGCAATATGGAATTGGTGACAATGGGGGAGGCCACCGCTGCTAAGGCAAGCTGGTAGTCACTCTGGAAGGGGATAGCATAGGGTTTTGGGGCATAACGTCTGGGAGGGATAGGGTTGTCAAAATAAAAGGTAAAAAATTCATTCTGTTGTACCCATCAGGGGCTTCCACACCTGATTTGTCAACTATCTTTTTGATGATTTCACCTGATTTGTCAACCTCATCTAATAGGTCCCAAGGATTTTTGTTCATGAGAATAATGGAGGCAGGAATATGATGGGTGCTAGTAGGAGAATGAGGAGCTGCTTGGGGACTAACAGTGGTCTAAGCCTGATATATTTGTTGGTGTGAATTCAGGTGGGTGAGCGCGGCTGAAGGATTTAGTGGGTGCAGATTTCCCACTCTGGCCCAGCGAGTGAGAGTGTTGAGTGGGAGGGGGTAACAAAGCACCCCATTCAGATGCTGTTAACAGGGGTTCAGAAACAGCACCAGATGAAGCGGCGTGGATTGCAGGATTTTTAGAATGGTTGAATCTAAAACAGAGGGGAAAAATATATCGACCATTGTCAACATGAGCCCAAAAGAAATTCTCTGGTGCCGCTGTAATGCAAGAATATGGGGATTTGTTGAATGATGTCAGAGTGGTGTGGTATGATGGTGGCAATGGCATGAGGGGCAGCAAGGTGCTCTGCACCAGAAGGAATGACGTAGATGAAATTGGGTTGAGAGCCATAAGCCAAAAGCCCCAACATCAACTGTTCATATAGAATTTGGGATGGGAGGTGTGAAGGGAGGTTTGCAAATGACACCACCCATGTGGTGTCAGAAGGGAGGCAAGTATGAGTAGTAGGAATGGGATAATTTTTGTAAATTAGAGGGGTCAAAGCTGCCGCTGCAGCGTCCTCCTCCATCTGGAAGCCTATGTCAAAATAGCCCTTAAAAGGAAAGAAATCATTTTAGCCAGCCGGTGCAAAGGCAGCAGTAGTGAGTTCTGCTACTGCTTTGTCAGCATATGAGAATAAACGCCCATAGTTGACACAGAGGCAAAGTCAAATGGTGTATTGAGGAAGGGCAAGTGGATGGGGGTGTCAGACAATTAAAAACTGATGTATAGAAAAGAGTGATTTGGAGGTAGATGCAGAAAAAATTGGCCAAAAGACCCCAGCTGATTCTTGGTGGGACCCCGCAAATTGGGGTAACACTATTTCCAATATTTCATGGGCAAATAACACAAGATCAAACAGTTAGATTACTCCAATAATGCAAAGAAACCTGGGAAGTCCATCGTTGGTTTCTCCCCTGCCATGTTCAAATCCATTCAAACACCTAAGCGGTGACTACCCCCTTTTATAGGTGTGATGGAGGTCCCCCAAGATGAAATAATTATAGCCAAAGGGGATTGGCTAAAATTTATTAAATTATTATTATGGGTATGTATTTCCAAGAGTTAACTCCTCCCCCATCCTCATCCAAAGTGAAGCGAGTTTTCTGAGTTTTGATAGCTTAAATTCACATATTTCCTTATTTGGAATGTAACAAGCTGTTCCGAATTTTTTCCCTTTGACACTCAAGACAGTTTAAATACTGACTGGTCAGATATAAAAGGTTTCGTTTTTTCTTATCCATGTAACGTTTAATAAAAACTTTTTAAAACCTTAACTTTCTAAGTTTTTAAAATTTACTTATTTTTACTATATTAGTGATATCAATCCCCAATTGTTGAATTTTTGTAAATCAGGCACAAAAAAAGCTTCTCCCACACCCAAAATCCAACAAGTGGTGCTCACTTCAGGGGATCCATGTATACCACCAAAATCCTGTTACAGTACCAAAAATGACTACTATTCTGGAACAAAGGCTAATTGCATAAGAGATTTAAAAGCCAGTGCTTTGTCTCGCCTCAAAGGGATTGAGCAGCACTCTTCCCAAGGCCCTTATGGTCCCTCCCCTTTTATTTTTAAACCTCCTATATGAGACAAGTTTAAACCTAATGAGGGAAGTATTGCCTCCTTCCTTTATGTTTATAAATTTGCAATGGAAGGAGCAACTGACTTTCAAAAAACCAAGTTTATCCTTCCTTGATTGAGTCAGATGGCTCAGGAGATCATTGTTCCTCAAATTTTCACTCTTACCGCCTGTACAGAGGTCAAACAAGCGCTTATTGACGATTTTGGCTCAAAACAGAGTTTACAACGGCAAAAACAGGATTTTATATGCCTTAGGCTGCAAGAGGGAGAATCAAGCCCATCATTTGTTGAGCGATTCTATAGCAGAGCTCAACCTATGTTGCTGGCCAAACTTCTACCTCTAAATGATGCTATTGCTGCTATCTTAACTAGCATGGCGTCATATCCCCCTTTAGCAATGCATACTCCGCAGTCAAGCACACCTTCCAAACTGTACGGTATATCAAAGAGTCATTGCTAGCAGTGACTGACCTTTATGAACCTGACCTTCTGCAAAGAGCTCCAAATCAGGAATCAACTTTGACCCTTTTGGGCTCTTTTATGGCTATATCCCTCTGGAACCCCGCTTCTGCAGAGCTGCAACAACAAAATACTCCTCCACCCTGTGAGGATAGGTAGAAAATAGTGGCAGTTATGGGGCAGCGCTCCTATCCAACTTCAGTTTCAAAAGCTCATCCAGTGAAGTCAGATAACACTTTGCATGGTCTCCCTCTTGCCAAGTGGTCTACTAAGGTGATTAAAGTATCACACCCACCTAAGCCACTGCCTCAATTCCCCTCAGCCTCAACTCAGGCTGCTTCTAGTTCAAAACCTGCCGTTATGGGGCAGCCCAAAAAAGTCACTTTGATGTCCAAAGTCAAAGCCATTACACTTCCAACGTCTCCCCCAAAAGTTAGTACGGCTATGATGCTCCCCTTATAAGTCAAAAGGGTAGATGAGAGCGACAAAGCCCTCCCTATGAGGATATTAAGCCAGCTTCTCAGCTTCCTCTTAGTAACTCGTTGAGGTGCATTGATAATTCTTCTGATAACGAGTCTGAAGGGGGTGGTGAAAATGTAGGCTATCATATTTTGGAAGCCACAATGGAAATGCAGGTTCCGGATAGGTTGAGGCTTGAAATAATTGATATAGCCATAATACCATGACGAACCTACCTTCAACAGTTGTTAAGGTTTTCAGAGGTGATTGATACCGCTAGTGATGCTGACCAGCTTATTGGGACAGTGATCAGATCCACCCAGCAGTTTCATACCCTCCAATATATTAAAGACAAATACTCTGCGATGGCTTAACGCCTTGCCTCCACTCTCCGTTTGAAGGAAGTTCTCGCCCTCCCCTCTACTTTTGGTAACACAATAACCAAGGTAGAGGTTGTCATCAATAAGGTGCGGGTTCTAGCCATCCTTGATATGGGTGCTTCAGTGAATATGGTCTCTTCTAAGCTCCTTAATAAAATTAAGTTGGCACCTGACCTGGACTATTCACAAGAGTTTGGAACTGAGGGCCTAACAATACACGAGCTATTGGAGCCTACTCTTCTCTAACTATACTAATTGGAACTCTTACTTGCTGCCCTTGAGGTGGCTTTGGAAAATAACGCATACGACCTGCTCATTAGTACTCAATTCATTATTTGAGTATGACGGAATCATTATTATGAAACAGGTATTTCTCTCCATTTTAAATTATGAAGTTCCCCTAGTATTTAATAACTATGAGCCTAAGAAGAAAGAATATACATGCGTCGTTGAGTATCCTTCATCTGACCTCACCCTTATTTATACCACATCAGGAAGAAACACAAAAAAGCTGCCTGTCTCCGTGGATGCTTAAGAGTGCATTCCATTGTATGCGTCAGAGGAGGTAGTAGTCAAAGTGGGTGAACAAAAGGTGATAGGCACCAAGATTACCGTGCAAGTCCCCCATAGCTGCCTCCTGCACTTAACAAGCATTGATGGAATAAGCCTTTAGAACCACGTCAGTTGCCAGGTATCCTAGACCCAGCTTATCAGCGATCAAATAATCTTCTGTTGGGAAATCTCACCAACAAGTACATGGTCGTCAAGAAGCATCAGGAGATTGGAAGAGGCCTGCTGGTCCCTATTAAGGATATTAACCAAGTTCATTGTATTGGGTCTATGGCAGATATGGGCCTACCAGCTGATCAATCGTTATGTGCTTTGCCCACTGTTCAAATATTAGATGATCTAACCCCTGCAGAGCTTAATAAAGTTCATTCTTTACTGAAGTCATATAGTAACATGTTCTCCAAGTCTGATACCAATTATGGGCACATGTAGGGTTGGACTCACACTATTGATGTTGGGGACGCTCGTCCCATTCAATCTAAGCCCTACCACAAATCAAAAGTTGAGCAAAACAAATGTGGATGGAGCTCAAACAAGTGTCAGATGCTGGGTTGCTGATACCTTCACAAAGCCCTTGGTCATCCTCTCTTCTACTTATAAAAAAATAAGGGAGATCATTGGGTAGCTATGGACTAACGTAAGCTGAATAACCTTACCAAGAAGGAAGCTACCTTTAACAGTCAGAAAATCTTAGTTCCAACCGCCATAAAATAAATGATTCTTTGATGCACCAATAGCACTAAAGCAGAATAACTTCAATTAGGGAGAGGTTTGGTGCACCAACAGTGCCAAAATATTTCTAAATTGAGTTAGTTATGCAAAGTTTGAATAGTGGTTGGTCTGACCCAACCATGTGAAAACTCCTCAAAGAAAATACCTGAAAAAGACCAACAGGTAAGTGAGGTATGCTAACCCCAAAACAACCTTTATTTTTATTCAGGTGATAAAAAAGGGGCTTGCCAAACAGAGCTTGCCTACGGAGCAACTGACAATGCTCCCCAGGAGGGAAAGCTAGGGACAAAATTCTAAAGTGAGCTTTTGAAATTGGTGGACATGCCTTTTAATGGCTTCCCTTTGGGGGCCTCATCTGAATCATTAATTAGGCTCATATGAGCCTAATCTAAAATTTGGATGAGGCACAATCCAGCGCCTAAAACCAACCAAACCAAAAATTCTTTTTAAACGATTTGACACAGATCTAAAAATCAAAACCCAAGTTGAAACACAACAATTGAAACAAACTTGATTGTTACATTACCCCCACCAGAGAAGGGCCCCTCACCAAAGAGGGGCCCCATACTAGAAGGCCATCATGATGAGGGATTCCTGGGGCGAGTTACCTCAACCTCAGGAAAATTAGCCCAGAGAAACTCTGGGCCCCTCAAGGGAAAAAGACAAATGGCAAGGGCGAATTGGGACTGAGCTGCCAGAATCAGCCCACCCAGCATGAGGACGCCTGCCCAGCACTTGGCTATGTTGCGCACCCCTCCCAGGCTCCTGTTGGCGATGGTCTTCCCATCCTGATCAGAAAGGCACTCTCTAACAGAAATGTGAGAGGGGTGCACAGTTCAGCGCAGCTGGATGGCCATCCCCTTTCCAGGCGGACTGTCTGTTGGTAAGGGAGCCCTTGCTGGGACAGGTCCCTTGGTGCCAACTGAATCCCTGGTGTGTGGGAGGTCCTACCAGTATTTTCAGCTGATGGTCACTTCAGGTCCAGGGTTGGCCATCAGATACTGGCTCCCACTGGCCCTGGTTCCTTGACAACTGGTACTAAGACCACTGAGATTGGCCAAACTGGGGATCGGAGGTGTGCAGCACAAATTTGAAAACAGAATTATGTAACAGTCAGAAACACCAGTTCTGACCTCTATAAAATAAATGATGCTTTTGGTGCACTGACAGCACCAAAGCAGACTAACTTTGAGTAGGGAGAGTTTTTGTGAACTGACAGTGCCAAAATATTCTTACATTGAGTTAGTTTTTGAAAAGTTTGAATAGTGGTTGGTCTGACCCAACCATGTGAAAACTCATTAAAACTGGATACCCAAAAAAGACCAATAGGTAAGCGAGTTATGCTAACCTGAAACAACCTTACTTTTATTCAGGTGATAAAAAAAGGGGCCCGCCGAATAAAGCTTGTCTACGGAGCAACTGACAATGCTCCCAGGAGGGAAAGCTAGGGATAAAATTCTAAAATGAGCTTTTGGAATTGGTGGGCATGCCTTTTAATGGCTGCACTTTGGGGGCCTCACCTGAATCATTATTAAGTTTGTATGAGCCTAATCTACAATTTGGGTGAGGCACAACCCAACACCCAAAACTAATTGAACCAAAAATTCCTTTTTAAATGATTTGACTCAGATTTGGAAAATCCAAACCTGAGTCAAAATGAAGCATTGAGATAGACTTGATTGTTACACTACCCAATACCCTAATTGATGATGCTCTGATGCAGCTCTCTGGGTCCAAATTCTTCTCCGCTATGGTCTTGGCTAATCAATACTGGCAGATGGACCTTTCCCCACAAGACCAGGTGAAGTGAACCCTTATTTGTAGCAAAGGCCTTTTTCAACCCAAAAAATTACCCCAGGGGTTATGAAATGCACCTGCTACTTTTCATCAGGCGATGGATCATATTCTTCAGGATCTCAAGCTCAGCTATGTGATTGTCTACCTCGATGACATCACAGTATTTTCCAAGACCTTTAACGAGCACCTCACACATCTAAAAGAAGTGTTCCAACGCTTGCAGGCCTCAAACATTGAGCTAAAGCCATCTAAATGTACTTTTTTCCAAAAAAAGTTGGATTTCCTCGGGCATGCTATATCTCAAGATGGGATACAACCCCTTCAAGATAAGGTAGAAGCGATATTTAAGATGCCTGAGCCCAAAACCCTACGTGACATACAGGTATTCTTGGGTATGATGGGGTATTACCATCAATTTATCCCCAAGTTCGCCCAGCTTAGCGAGCCCCTCATACATCTCTTGGCCAAGAACACTCTATTCAATTGGGGTGCTGAACAAAAAGTCATGTTTGAGACCCTGAAAGCGCTATTACAAAAAGGCCTATCCTCTGTCACCCTGATTATGGCAAGCCTTTCATGTTGTTCATAGATGCCTCTGATTATGCCATTGGAGCTATTTTGGCTCAGTTGGATGTAAATGGGGTCAATCATCCTGCGTCTTATTTCAGTATGATGCTTTCAAAAGCTGAGTGCAACTACAGCGTTACTGAAAAGGAGTGCCTTTCTGTCTTACTTGCTGTAAAATGATACCGCCCTTTTTTATACAGTACTTCCTTTAAAGTGATTACTGACCACGCATCCTTGAAGTGGTTACAAAATATGAAGGACTCCACTGGGCGCTTTGATTTCTGGGCTCTTAAGCTCCAGCACTATGATATGACCATTGAGCGTCGAGATGGGATGAGCCATATAAAGTTGATGGGTCGACATGGCTGCCCCTTTTTCACTTAGACAATAGTGAAGCAGAGAGTTTGCATGACCTCCTCATGACTCCTGATGCTTGGGCGGATGAAGATGAACCTGTACAAAAGATGCTAGCATGGCACTCCCGCAACTCCAAGGTGGAAAGTGAAAAGTTGTATAAGAAGGTAGAAGTAAACTGGCTGCCCTATCTCCGGCCATCTGAGCGAGTACCTGTGATCATGGAGTCTCACATTATCATGAGACATGGTGGAGTACGCAAAACATATGAGTGGATTGAGGAGCTTTATTACTGTGAAGGCATCATGGAGACCATAGTAGAAGCTTTGGATGCCTGCCTGATTGTAAAAAACAATCCAATTATAAAACATGGTACCAGTATCAACCGACTACGCCCCAACAACCCTTCTACATCATAAGTTTGGATGTGGTAGGTCCTCTCCCTCAAACAACAGGTGGCAATCTCTATATATTGGGTGGAATTGATCATTTCACCAAACGGGTTAAAGCTTTTGCTCTCCCCACTCAGACTGCTAAAGCCACGGCCACCTTCTTACACCAGTACATCTTCACCTGGAATGGCTGCCTCAAGTCCTCCTATGTAGTAATGTAAATTTTACCTCCTGAGTTGTAAAGTTCCTCACCACCTCCTTGGGAACACAACGACTCTTATTGGACCCCCTATAATCCATCTACAAATGGTGTCGTAGAAAGAATTAATGGAACCCTGGTATCTATACTCTGCAAAATGGCTAGCTCCAACCCTCTACATTGGGATCTTTACTTAACTAGTGCCATCATGGCTTACTGGATTAGCTACCATCGCATCCTCAAGATTTCCCCTTTCTGTGTGTTGTATGGACAAGAAACTGGGGTACCAGCCCTATTAGCCAAAGACATTTTCACTGCTAGAACTGACCCAGAGCAAGCCATAAAAGAATTGGCCCAGAACATCATCTAACTACAAGCAGAGGCCAAGACTAACTTGGACAAGATGGTCACTAAAGAAGGGCAAGCAGCTAATGAGCTTTGGGCTCCTCTCCCTTCCTTCCAAGTATCTGACTTGGTTTTGTATCACCACAACCGCATCACTCCTAGAAGTGAGAATCTCAGTTCTATCTGTTAAGGCCATTCGTAGTCACATACAAATGAGGGGATGATTATTCCATTTAGTCCCTTACTTCTGGCCTAACTATTAACTGTTTTCATGGGTAGTTCTTGTGATCTTATTTCCCCTACCACTCTTGAAGGGGTAATATCAGACAATTACAAGTCCAATATATATAAAAGAGTGGTTCATAGGTAGATGTAAAAATTAGCCAAAAAACACTGGCAACCCTTAGTGGAACCCCAAAAATTGGGGTAACATTATTTCCAATATATGGGAGGATACCATAGTGGTAGAATAGGGACCTCTACCACTGCCTCCCCAAGTTTGATTCTAGTACAGGAACTTTGGGTAAGAGATTACTATGACTGTGTTAGTGTTGCGCACCAATGCCCTAAACTGAGATATCAAATAGCAAAGGTGGTCCATGGAGTTCCTGGCCTATCATAAGCTGCAAATGGAGGTTTTCTAGATTTTATCCTTCTTTCCCATTCATTCAATTTCCACTCAATTGGTGCAATATCATCCCCAGGTCATCCCACCTCAAATAAAAAATATAAAAATATAAAAATATAAAAAATATAAAAATAAAAAACATTATTTCCAATATTTCATGGCAAATAACACAAGATTGAACAGTCAGATTACTCCAACCATGCAAGGGAACCTGAGGAGTCCATTGGCAGTTTCTCCCCTGCCATGTCCAAATCCCTTCAAAAACCTAAGTGAGGACCACCCCCTTTTATAGGCATGGCAGAGGTCCCCCAAGATGAAATAATTTTAGCCACAGGGGACTGGCTAAAATTTATTAAATTGTTACCCCATGGGTACATACCGCCAAGAGTTAACTCCTCATCCATCCTCAGCCAAAGTGAAGCGTGTTTTCTGAGTTTTTATAGGTTAAATTCACATATTTCCTCATTTGGAATATAACAAGCTGTTCAAAATTTATTCTCTTTGACCCTCAAGACAGTTTAGTAACTGACTGGTCAGATATCAAGAGGGTTCGTTTTTTCTTATCCCCTGTGGCGTTTAATAAAAAACTTTAAAACCTCAACTTTCTAAGTTTTTAAAGTTTATCTTATTTTTATTATATCGATGGTATCAATCTTTAATTGTTGGATTTTGGTAAATCAAGCACAAAGCGAGCATCTTCTGCACCCAAAATCCACCAGGGGGTGAGAAGAGTGGATGCATGCAAGGTGGAGCATTAAGTCCCATGGGGGATAGATCAACTAGAAGAGTATGGTGGGATATATGAGCCCATCCAAACGCATTTTCCTGTAGGGCAGAAAACGTTAGGTGGTGGAGCACTGCTGCCTCACACTGGGGCAGCAGGCGGCAGATCCAAGGACATCAATAAAAAGGGGTGTGGCCCAGTAGCTGTATAAATTAACTTTTCTTGTAAAATCTAATTAAAAGCGATATCAGGCAGAAAGAAAATTTTTGAAAAGTATAATAACAGGTAACGATTAATATAATAGTTCACTTTTGTTTATATATCTTTATTTGAAAATTTACTGAATATTTATGTTATGGACAATGACCAAAATAATTATAAAAAGTGTAAAATTTGGCTAAGTTTCGCCAAATCTAAGGGCAAAAAATAAAGGTTTTTTAAATCAGTGAAAGGTTTAACTAAGTTGCCATCACCTTACTTGGCAAAACAATTAAACATTCAATTAATAGATATCAAACTGCTCAGTTGTAACTATATACCAGTTACCATTAGAATCATATATAATTGTCACTCATTACATAAAAACTTCTTTCTATCAAATTTAAAATTTTGGTTTTAAGGTGCACATGGACCCCCTCCCATCCACATAAGTTAGGATTTTAAAAGTTCTACATGCCATAGTTTCAGTGGAGCATTCCACACAAATAAACACTTTGCTTTTTTATTATTATAGATAGTTAAGTTATAAGTGTGATGTTTTTTTAAATTATCTCAACTAAAATGTAAAATTTAAGAACTAATTAATAATAAAATAAAAATATATCTCTGCTAGCCAACCAGTTGCTGTTGCTCACAGTTTTAATTTAATTAATTCAACCAATTACTTTATATTTTAACTATCCCAGTTATCTTCTTTAAAAAGGTAAGTGGAAAAAAAGTGATGAAGTCATAGCATTACAGTAAATAATAAAATGTTTTAAAATTATCAAATGATACCACTTAGGACATATCCATGCTCTTTAGCTTTTTACTAGGTATAAATTGTTAAATTTTAGATAGAAAATTGAAATAAAAGTCTTGCATAATATAGTGGTCAGTATCTCCACCTGTCATGTGGGAGACTGGGGTTTAATTCCCCGCTTTAAGATTTTAAATTGACCAAAATAAGGAAGTTTATTGGTTGCTTTTGGAGCATAAGGTTGAAAAAAGAGCAGATAGCATAACCATAATAAAGTAATGACATACCCATTTTAAGTGTCACTGTCTACCTTCATTAGGTGCTGTGCAAACTTTCTTGGAGACATTTCCTCATGCATGCTCATGTAACAGTTGTACAGAATAGTAGATAAGGCTGATACTTGACATAAGTTGCATAATGAATGGTTAGCATCTTACAAGTGACAAACAAATACTCAATATTAGGAGTACAAGTTGGTAAGGTTTTAACATGAGTTAAAAATCTTGAAATTTGAGGCCTTATATGTACATATGGCTTATAAAAAATAGAGTGATGTTGTTGAAGTGAATTTAACTAAGCTTTCCAACTCAAGCATTAAAGAAAGAAACAAATGAAACTTTAGCAGAAACAACCTCTAAAGAATTCACTAATAGTGGAAATTCCAAGGCTTCTTAGTGTCTTGATTTGCTCATTGACCTATTCAGATCTCATCAGCGGCTTTTTATCATAAATACTCTGGATCATTTAAGGTATTTCTACTCTTTTTATAGGGTTACATCAGAGGAGGAGTCTTAGTCACTATTTTTAGCTCCGTTAAAATTTTGATATTGATCTCTGATTTTATAGTTCTATTTGAATTATGAGGCTTAGTTTCTGATTTATAATATTTAGGGTAAAATGTAATCTGAAGGGAGGGTGCCTCAGTGGTCTATATAGGCTCAATGTCTATTGCCTCCCAAGTTTGATCCTGGTAGATGATCTTTTGGTAGGGTACAATTTATGACTATGTTAATGTTATGTAATAATGCCCCAAACTGAGATAGAGAATAGCCAGGTGGTCCATGGAGTTCCTGACTTATCAGAATGCTGCATGTGGAGGCTTACCAAGATTTATCCTCCTTTCTCATTAATTTTAATTTCATTATTAATTGGTGCAGTATCATCCCCAGATCAGTCAACCTCAAATAGATAAAGTGTGACTTGAATTTGCAAGTAAATGCAAGCAATGTTGTGGCTAGACAAAGTTTTAACCACTACACAACCCCTCTCTAAGTTCAGAACTTACTTGGTTAAAACTCCTTGATTTTATCATGACAATTTGTACATTCATGAGTGATTTAAAGTGGCCTACTCTATGAGGTATACCAAGAATATGACAAAGTAGAGATGCATTCCTTTAAGGATTATTGTCTTAAAAATGGATTCCACCCCATATTTTGCTTCACCAGGAATTCCTGATCATACTGGACATGGTACACTGCCAAAGGGCTTTAGAACTTCCTTAATGTCAAACATAGACAACTGGATGTGCATGATTACATACAGGTAGGGACAGATCATTAGCCACTTTACTTTGATTGGAGCAACTTGTATGGACCCAGGTTCAAAAAACCCAACTTCCAGAATAATACAGGTAATGGTAATTTGTTTTCACTAACAATAGCCATGTCACTTTCCTTGTATATAGGGATCATTGCAATAGGCATCAGCCTTGATTTTTGTCCTGTAAGGCCTTGTTGAGATATTTTTTTTGAAAGCAAAATTGTACTGCATGTTTTCCACTAGATCATCAGTGGCTGGTAATACCCTATCAGGCCGTCCATCAAACATTTGGAGAAATCATGTTCTAAAAAAATGTGGACATATCCATAGAAGTTTGGATGTGGTCCTCGTAAGGGACTGGTGGAGGGAAGCCAAATGGTTTAGGTGTCCTGCTGGGCAGGGATGTAAAGCATAGATATTGCTCATGTTTCGGTTACCTCTCTCTATTTGGCTGTCCAACTGTGTTTTTAAGCAGAAGAATGGCAGGGTTTGATGCCTGATTTTGAAAAAGGTAATTTCATAATCAAGATATAAACTGGGGGCCACAGTCTAATACTACTTTTTATGGCAGGCCATATCTGGGGGGGAATCTACATGTCGAATATTTTATCTGTTTCCTGGGAGGTTATATGCAAGAAACATAAAAGAATTAACATACTTAGTGAGACGGTCACTACACATGATCACATCAAAACCATTTGACAAAGAAAAACAGGTGATCAAATTAATAATGGTGGAAAACTAAGGCTGAGAAGGGATTTGAAGTGACAATGATTTACCCTGGGGCGTGGGACACAAAGTCTTTGATCTGGTACACAATATACACTCAAAGTAGTATTTTGCATCATATTTTTTATTCAGACAGGAGTATTATCAACTGATAAAACTTAGGATTTAAACACCGGGGTGGCAATACAGGGGATGATCATGCAATCCTGACGAAAATCTTCTTAAATTTACTTGATGGTCACTGTAAGAATTACCTCTATTAAGGGTAAAGTCTCAACTTGGTTTTAGTTAATTAGTTAAAACTAATACCAACTATCCCTTAATATTATTTTAATTATGATATATTATTGGACCTATATTATATTAGGTCTAATATTATTATATGAAGAAACAGGTGATTCTCATCAATTACACTGGAATCTGAGTTAAAATATTTGATTTTCTCCCTTTTTTGTAGCACTAGTAGTGCCCAACCCAAAAGGGGGAGCCGCCATGCATCTTTATTTGCAAATGGGCCAAACAAAGGGATTTATATAAATAAAAAAATTCCTAATATAGTCCCTAGGTTATCAGCCTAGGAAGCCATATCAGAAGTCGAGGAAGCTTTGGGGAAACTTTTGTCTGGCTCCCGCTTTAGCTGGCAGACCATGGCGGACAACATAGGGGTAGGGGCATCAGTGAAATGGGGCATGAGGAGGTATAGCTGTGGGTTTTCTTTGTCTATGAGGAAAGCGGTAAAATCGCCTCAACATATTGAGCAAGTTGATGCTCAGCAAAAGTGATGAGAACCAGCCACAAGTGAAAGTCTTGATGTGCTGGCGGGTTTGGGGATAGTTGGGGTCAAAAAGAGAAATTTGAATTTGATTTGCTCTCCTGGTGATCCACTGATGGAATTAAGCGAGCTTACCACATGACTTAAATTATTCCTGATTATTTTTATCTATCTGGTCTTTAATTCATTGTCCTTGATATTTATTTTAGCCTTGATTTATGCTACTTCTCTAGTACTATAAAATGTACTAAATATTTTTATAATAAATTTAATTAGTCTTTTTGCACGCTATAATTCATCTTTTTTATCATATTAAAGTTTACCAATTTTGACTCTGACTAAGTATTTTAATAAAGATCTGAACTTGTGTAGTGTAATATGAAACTTCAAAAGGCACCAAAACCTTTTATTTGTGCAGATTGTCCCCATGCTACTGTGTGACGCTTGTGCGCCTCATTTGTAGAGCCCTCAAAAAGTACAACCTTTAAATTCTTACTAAACACACAATATCCTAGATAATCTTCAACTTATTCATGTAGTTTTGATCCAGTTATCATTGTAAAAAATTATGTGATATTTATTATTAAAATACTGTACTGATATAGTCCAGATTGGTAATATGCTAGATGTGGGCCACAGATGAAAGATTAGGGGATCATGTTACAAATCCAGCTTTGTAATTGATTGTGAGTTGTTTAGAATATTCCTGGTCAAGCATCATTGGCTTTTGTCCATATAAAGCAAACTTAGAACTTTAAGGTATAATGATCCATTCTTATGAATAATATAAGGTGAGCATAAAAAGGCGGTGTTTCCAATGATTTAGTGCTTTGAAAATGGCAATGGGGTCCTTATTATGATTGGATACTTGATCTCCACTATAAGCATTTTGTGGCTGAATTATAACACAGGATAAACCATCCAACTCTCCTATAAGAGAAATGCCTAAAAGCAACTTTAGAGGCATCCAATACACAACAAAGGGACTATAAAAATAATAGTGGACCAATATGGGAGCATAGAGGGTTTTCTTGATGAGCTAGAAGGCTTCTTTTGTTTCCTCCCTGATAAAAGGGATCTGCCAGTTAGATGGGTCAGAGGGGCGGTGTCAAATATGGGGATCACTCGCTTGGAAATTATTATCCTGCATGTCTATTCAGACTGAAGTTCTGATGGTTAATCCTCAATAGTGCCTGTAGTTTATGGGATTCAGACCATCTATTAACTCACTAGGCCTATTATTTTCACCTCAACTCTTCTGGCCAATTTTGGGCATAATTTTTCCTTCATAATTCGGGAACTTTTTACAAGGCAGGATTAAATACAAACTGAGGATTTGGTCCTTTTCAGTTTGTTGACACTTCTCCAAGCTTAGTATTTGAATAAAAAACCAGGAAAAGGAAAAGTATCTAAGACTTTTATTGTAAGCTATTTATTAGATCCTGGTCATCAGGGCAGGCGCCAGTATTTATACCTCTAGGGCATCTCATGGCCACATTCCAGCAAAAAATTTCAACAGCTATTTTGCCACTCACCTCAGCCTACAACTGAAACCTTTTCTTAGGTTCATTGGTGGCAAAATACTCTCAAAATTGGGAGAATTTCAGTTACAAAAATTGCAATAAAAGTATGCAAAGTTGTCCTAAGATCTTCTGGATTTCAGTCTTGTCATACTGCTGATGAAACACACCTTCTGTGAAATTTTGGCCTCAATTTAAGAAAATGATGCACCCCTAATTGGGATGTCAGCAGGCCTCTTCCTTGATAGCATTAGGTAACCCCTTTTGGGAAGTCCACGTAAGTGCTATCATGCCAATTACACATATTGACATACAAATTTCGCCCCCAGGTGGGAAATTAATTACGTTTTTCATTTGTCTAAAGTCCATGGGATTTTCAGATGTTAACTTTGGGTCATCCACAAATTATTTTGTATGCAATTGAATTGATTGTGTTTTGATAATTGGGACCAATTGCTGAGATTTGATGCATCAGAATTGGCCATAATATGCAAGCATATTCAGGCAGAGCGCCTGATAAAATACCTGATTTAATTGTCATTGAGATATTTGGCTTGAATTGTATAATTGCAATAGGCATTAGCTTGAGCGTTGAAAGGATAATTGGCCCAATCTTATAGTTGTCAATAATTTATTTTTGGGTCAACCATTAGAATCTGACAGGTGGCAATAAAGGAGAGTCTTTTTTTAAAATAATGAAGAAAGTTGACAACACCAAAAAGTATGGACTCTAGCATTATCCGCAGGGGAACTCAATATCTGATTGGCAATATCTTATTGGGACAAATAGACATGCTTTTTGAAGTTTACTGATGGATAACAAATTTGTTGATGATAATAAGGATTAATTTCTAAAGGCAGTCCTCTAGCTCATGTAAGTGGGACATTAATATACAAACTTAACCTAATTATCAAAGATTTGGAGGTCTTTGCTGCCTATAATGAAATAGCAACTTGTTCTTAATTTTTAATTGTGAGTTTAACTATTAGATATCAGACACTTAACCCTTGAGGATGATTTAAAGTATCTTTTATTAGAGATAATTAGGGACTCAACCTCATTGATAGGTTCATAGATACCTTAGATATTGTTATGTAGAGACTTAACCCAAATTAGTAGGTTCAAAGTCCCTTTTACATCTATATATTATGGAACTTAAACCAGTAATATGAGGTTCAGCAATTCCAAAAAAAAACTTAATATAAAATGAAATATAAAGAAAGAAAAGTTTAGTTCATCAAGTAAATTATTTATACCAATTAAAGTATTATGTGATACTAGTAATAGATTAAGGGTTTAATAATGATAGGAAAACCTCCTTTTTACTTAGTAGCAGACAAAATTATAATGATATATACAACCCTTTTTTGAAGTAGAGAGTGGATAAAGAATATAAGAAATAATGGTCACAATCCAGGTATAGAGTTATGAATGGACTGGATTCATCATCCTATTATGGTTTGAAATCAATGCTCTTGGTGCTCACGCTAGTCTACGTGTAAGCTTGCTCATTTTGTAGTTCAACAGATTTATTATCTGATATTTAGAGGTAACATAAATTGATTTACATTAGATGGTGCAGGGTTATGTCTGGAAAGAATAATTTATTAGGTAAGCCTTGTCCATCTAATCCCATCAATAATTAGTTCATCTAGTGAGATAATTCATTCTCATTTCTTAAAATAACGTTGTTTGATTCATTAAATCATAATTCTAGCATAATTGAAGCATGTTGCTTGTTGCTTTGTGACTCAATATTGGACCCTATGTGAATTATATCAGAAACAAGTTCCATATCAATAAAATACTAATATTACTATTCAACTGATAGTCACAAATATTTCTTTATGCATGATTTAACTATTATTCAATATACATATTAGAAGTTTATTAACACTACTATGAGCCATCAACCAATGTTTCACCCAGATTTTGGTGGCTCCACCGCCAGATGCTCCAGTATGGGCAGCAGCAAAACTCCTCCTAGCGTTTTCTGTCCTTTCCAGAAAACGCGTCAAGACTAGTTTGACTGGTTAAAAATAAAATAAATGCTGTTATACACTCTAAGGGACTTAACACTTCACCTCATGCGTTCCACCCAATCCACCCCCACACTCTCGCCCTCCCTAATTCCATCATCTGGGTTTGCCTCTTAGTTAAATACAGTCAGATGTTCCCATATACTAACAAGGAATTATTTTGCTCACTACTGCCAGTTTTGCGCTGGTGAGATTTATCAACCTTCACCCTCTAAAGTGCTAATCCAACGTTGGTTTCCCTTTGAGGAGGATTCTGCGCAGTGGCCAAAACCAAATTTATGAAGTACTCTCATCCTCAGAACCATATTCACCTACCCACTGACACCACAATGGTGGTGAGTTTTACCAACCACCCATCTCACCTCCCACTTCAGGTGCTGTATTTTGAGTTAGTGTTAGGGCTCATCACCTATGGCCCAAACCCCATTCTCCACTTTACTGTCCCTAGAGGTGCTGAGAGCTTGTAGCTCCCTGGGCTACTGCTACTATAGCCCCTTTCCACTCATAAATTTAAAAAGCAAATCCCCCATTTTACCACATTGCATTAGCACCCAACCATTTCATATAGAATGCGTTGACAATAGATACCGTTTAACCTGACTAATTTAATTTAAACCATTATAAAAATAAACCTCTCAGCATTCTGCCACAATGTAATTTTGACACCAATTATGATGCTGACACCAATCTGTTGGAATATACATGAGGTTTCCTGTTGCCAGTACCCCAACCACAGATTCAGTCATTATGCCAGTGTATAAAACATCTTCTTACACCACCCCATCCAGCCTCAGCTATCAGTCAACCTTCTATCCAATCATGCGGAGGCTTTTACTTTCATTCACTTTCAAGTGCCTTCTCATTTCGTCTGTTCAACCTTGTCCTTATGGAGAGGCCCCAATCTATCTATTGAAAATCCTTGGGCATCATTGGCGAAGGTTTCTGAATTGTGGAATCTCATTTAAATGTCCACACCTTAAACTCAAATGGGTTTTACATATGGATTACATTTTGAAAATTTACTCTCATTTTTAAGTTTTTAACAATTACCATACATTTTTCTCCAATCATAAGCTCACTGTTAAATTGGGTGTCTCTCAAACTGTCATCCTCTCTGCAAAGTTGTAGCCAAGTCTGTTGCAATTCCAGCCACAATATTCTTCCCCCTGCTGTCCCAGCTCACCTTTCTGATGCAGTTAAGCGTGACCTCCTCAAATCCCATAAGATTACCTAGGCTTTGTCCTTAATGTCATAAAAGTGGTAAAATCCTAAAGCCAATATTACCTTACCAACGTTGCCACCTTTGTCATAGTCCCAGAAGCAGATATCTAGGCTGATCTTGAACTCATGTTCTACTTTGCACTTTTGCTGAAGTGCACAGTGCCTTCCTGGTTCTCCATTAGGTGACATTGAACCCCATATGACAGATGCCATCACAGCCTTTCTCTCTGTATTAAACTTCATCTTGCTTCATGCCAATGAAGCTGATAAACACCCCCTAATACCCCTCACCCTCTGCTATGGTTGGCTAGAAATTTGCTGTTGCCAGCCTGGTTGGTTCAAAATTTTGTTTTGTTTCAATGTCATTTTGCTTGTTTGAGCGTTACAATCCATTCTTTTGTAATATTATTATTTTTCGTTTTTAATAAATATTCACTGGTGGCTTACATAGATTTTATAATTATTGAATTATTAGAGCTAACTAAAGTATAAGTATATAATAAAGGAAGCCAAATTGATGCTTCACCCCAGAGTAAGGAGAATTCTGACAATGACATTAATAAAATTATATATAGTATTAAGAACACACTTAGCGTGCTTAAATCACAGGCTAGCTTTAACAGTTGCTTTTAAAATTACCATTTAAATTCCCATTTAAATTTATTTTGAGGTATGCTGACCAGGGGACGGACATTACTGAAACGGATATACCAAAAATAACCAAATCAAAAACATGATTCAACCGCCCTAAATGAGCAGAATGACTAAAAAACAAGAACACACCCAACCAGGTATCACAGCGATGAGCCACTTATCCCACCATGGTGGAAGGCGAAGGGGGTCAGGGGGCTCATCTGAAGGTTCCACATCATTCAAATTGCAGTCCAAGGTAGAGATCATGGTAGTGGGGTTATCAGCGATAAGCAGGAGGAGATTGCAGAGGATTGGTTGGTCATAGAAATTATCATTATTGTGAATTGTGCCAATGTAAGTGGACAAAAATTTTTCCAATTAAATGCAGATGGCAGGAGGCTGGGAAATTAAAGTGGCACTAGCACGGGTGACCTTTGCTTTGGGTTTTGAGGTGGCAATCACTTTCTAGACAGCATCTGCGGCATGTTTATGATACTGGAGAATGGCATTTTTCTCTGTGGGGGACAAGACGGGACAAGAATGGGAGGGGGAGACCCTTGGTAAGCATCTTTGCTGTGTGGGCAACAGCATGTTGGAGGAAGGCTTTTTTGGGTTGGGTAGCAGCTGCCACGGCAAAATGGTGTTAGGTGCATAACAGATCATCTTGCGGCTGTGGGACATAAGACTCTGAGAAATCATATGTGAAATTGGGTAGTAATGAATTCTCACATGTAGACTTTGGAGTCTACAATCACATTACCTGAGTTGTCAGTTTAATCCAATGAGGACAATGGGTTCATGTCATATATCTCTACGTTTTACTTGATAAGGATGGCTGAGGCAGGCAATTGTGTTGGGGCTCAGGATCAGATTGTTGTACAAACTGCTTTATAATTGGTGGGAGCATTGGTGACACCATGATTAGGAGGGGCCAGATTGGCTACTGCAGATGTAGCTGCAGCAGCAGGCTTTGGGGGAGGGGGTAGGATTTCACCTCATTCCCAGATGGCTGCAGGGTGGTCAGCGGATGGGCAGCTGGTGGCCAAGATGGTAGAAGTGGAGGAAGCAGCGAGTTAGGGCAAATTACTCTTTAAGTGATCCAACTCAAAGCAGGAGGGACAGATGGTCCACCCACCCTTGACGCAGGCGCAGAATGCTTAGCAGTGGTTCTTAAAACCTTATTTTCATCCTTGGCATGTTCTTAACTGGTTTTTAGAAAAACCAGATTATTGTCTATATATGCCACACAACTCTTCACAAAAATTGTCCAAAACTGATCAATCCTGCATTAGAATAAAGAGGGCTTAATAAGAGTCCATAATTCATCACCATGAATTGAAACACACATGTGGCAAAAAAAGATATGTGTTGATGAACATGGAGGTCAGAAATTTGAGGAAAAGCACCATCACTATTAACTAAGAATAATTTTCTATCTTTCAATCATGGATATAATACCCATCAGTGGCTATGGGTAAAGGTCTATTCAGTGACTGCAATAAATCCTAGAAGATTAACTCAGGGGCGGAGGTCTTCATTAGCTTTAAAAACCAGGAGAACCTGAAAATCAAAGTAGGTTTGGAAGGACGGATGAGGCCTCACTTAAAAATATTCTTCACATAAAGGTCCAGGGATCACTTGCCTTGGGTTTCAGGAAGTACAATGGAAACCCTTTAGGAAGTTCAGTGCTTTACTTATACTTTAACAAAAATTAAGACGAGCTGGTAGATGAAACTGTCAATTGAACTATAGGAAAAACATGTGAATGGATTGTCAGAACTCTGGGGGAAAGTCTAGGGACGAAAGTATTTTTGATTATTCCCAAGGAAGATCTCTTGGAAGAAGAAGAATATAACTAAAAAACTGCTGGTCTCTCTACTTGTGGATGTATAGTAACTACACCACTTTAGATTTTCAAAGTAAGGAGAGTACTTATGTCAAAATATCATGCCAAGCAGGGTATGTAAATAGATTTTTAGGACACATAAATGCTTCTCAATCCTGTGTTATTCCTGATGATTAGAAATTGGCCATTGGATTTATCAACTTTGAGAACAATTAGAAGTGTCCACATGTTGATATTCTCTCCTGATGAGAGAATTTTAGGCTTAGTTTATATACCAAAAATAAGATCAGCAAAGTTATCTTCCACACCTGTAATTAACAATGTATTAATTGCTTCCAAAGTAAATGTATAATTTTTGATTTTTACACTGAGTTTAAAGAGAATAATTAATACAAGGAAGGAACCCCATTTTAATAAAACACGGTAGTCAAGCTGAATTTTGATGGAAGTTGTAAGGTGGATCTGATAATTCATTGCAGGTGGCCACATAACTATTTCAGTAGTGTTGAGAATTCTGGTAAAGACAAAGGAATCCAATGGGAGCAAGGTCCTCATTAGGAACAGGAGTGCTTTGGTCACAAGGGCTAGGTCTTGAAGCTGAGTCCTTTTTGAGTGTTCCAAGGACACCTGATGGTTAATTTGAGTGTCCAGGAATATCTTTTCTTTAATCGAGAAATCAAAAAAGATGGAAGCTTTAGCTCGCATTGTCTATTCTCCTAAGTTATGATATAACATGAGCA
Source organism: Massospora cicadina (assembly GCA_022478985.1). Taxonomy (NCBI): domain Eukaryota; kingdom Fungi; phylum Entomophthoromycota; class Entomophthoromycetes; order Entomophthorales; family Entomophthoraceae; genus Massospora; species Massospora cicadina. The sequence goes on from JAKSZP010002685.1 coordinate 116,056, forward strand.
GAGGCTGATTGAGAGTGTCTTGGGAAAATGGTCTAGAGAAAGGAAACTCTTAGCATATTCAATACTGAAAGTGTTACTTGGTTATGTTAACATAGACCAAATTGAATCCTGTGTCTCCTCATGATTTTCAGCGAAATTTTTTGGTCAATATCTCTCCAAAAAGAAGGAAACCTAGTTGATCCATCAGAAGATTCACTACCTGATAAGCCAGGTTATCAGGCAAAGTAGATATGCGCGCATTCTTTTGTTCATGTAATGTTAGCAACTCTAGATGAACGTTGGAAGCGTGATTGTAGATAAAAGGGAGAAATCATGTTACAGAGAAGGTCAATGTAAGTCTGGGGGAGCACCCTTTCTGCCTCAATTACAAGGCATTCTCATTCTGCACTAAAAAGGGATCCAAGATGGTGGTCGTCCCCCTCATAACCCAGGGCAATTTCGCCATGTGGTGGATGAGAGGTTGGTGACGATGTACCCCACTTGGGTGCCCCTTCCCCCATCTGACCATGCAAGAACTGCTCCAGCGGATCAGGGGGTGTTCATGAAGGTAGTAACAGCTAGAGGACACCGGCTGAAGGGAAGTTGTGAGCACCTATCCTTAGTTATAGATTTTGGTTCTGCTGAAGAGGCAAAAAGTCTAAATTGATTAAGTTGTCCAACTCCAGTGACAATATTGTGTTCGCCAACAAGGCGAAAAATCTGTATAAATCAAGGGGCCAACTCAGGTGAATTTGAGGGTTATAAATACTTTTGATACCTAAAGAAACCAGATCCCCGTGGCCTGTCCATGGGAAAAACCAGTAGCCCACCAAACAAAGTGTCACTAATTTCCAAGAAAAATCGCGATGAGAAGAACAATTTACTGGCAAAATATGATCAGGAGTTTGATGCCCGCTGGAAGGTCAATTTAGCATCAAGTTAGTTGCAAGATCTCATCCTGCCAAAAATATGTTGGGATCACAATAGCTTCATTCCTGCATTCTTATTTATTCACTAAGCCCCTAGGACTTAAGACAACTATCCCTCAATGGTACAATTGATTGTCAATTTTAATTTTTTGTTAAAAATAAACAAAACCCCTTTCCAGTTGAATGTTTCAGTTATAAAATTTTCCCTGAGGTTATCACTGCTGCTACCCAGAACTATGCTCCCTTAAGGTTGCGCAATTAATTGGCCCTAGTGGCTATAATAACGACGCTGCCCCCTCTTATTGAATGGGTTACTGAGCAAGTGGCTAGTTGGGGATTTCCCCGCCTGAGGACGTCATCTGGCGTCAAGGCGTCCCAAAATTGCTGGAGAGCATCTATCCCTGTTGGGTGAGGTTTTGTTACCTCGCCGCTCACTCCCTATACAGTGGTTCCTCAATGCATCCAAACACTTTTGTGGCTCCTGAAGAGTTATTTGCGGAGAAATGTGTTACCGCCACAGCGGCTACAGTCTGGTTGCTAGTTGGGATGTTAGCTATGGTGGTTTTTTTTCACTTCTCCTTATTTTCTTCTCTTCTCACCCACTATCAAGTCATTTGGACGGCAATGTCCCTTGCATTCTGGGTTGCTTACTGGGTGCTCAAGCACCCTGACTGGTAGGTTTTCTCAATTTTATTATTCATTTCTAAAACATAATCAACTGGCCCTTAGCGTCTGCCATTTCTGCCCATCTGTATGAATTCAGTGATGCAATGGTCTCAGTTTACCATATGAACTTTCAGACATTTCTCAGTCTTGTGCTGTTCATATGGTTAGTTGATGCATTTATTGGGTGCTCCCAAAAGATGTTGGGAGAGCTCCATAATGAATACTTCATCTTAAAGACTTCAGCCCCAGTCACATCTTACTCTCAGGGTTGGGCTCATCCATCCCATCCGTGGAGATTTCCATTCAGGTGTTAGACACCTTTGCTGAGCTTCAAGTGCGATTCTCAGTTAATACAATGGCGTCAGCTATTCAAACGGATGCACAATGGAGTGTGGCTTTATTGGATGCCATAGAGGGTGATGCTCGCTGGTGGGTGTATGGAATCCTACACTCAGCCAACCAGTCTGGTGTTTTGACTCTTATGATTATTCTGGTGGCGTCATTGGTGCAGGTGCCAGTAGCATGATCAGCTCTTTTGCTCCAGTTTTTTAATTGGGCACTGAAGCGTCTTATTTGGCTTCATTAATTTAAACTTTCCACAAACAGGCCCCTGTAATCATTCTTCATTAGATGTCATTGCAGAAGTACTCTGTGCTGCTTTAACCCCGGGTTCAATAATCATGCCACCTGGACCACACAAGTAAGGTTGATGGATCAAATATGCATGATGGCAGCTTCCATTGGGGCTACACTTTATCAGGTATCAGGTGGGGTTGAGGGGTTGGGTAAATGATTCCCTACTGGAAAATTTTGAAAGGAGTGGTAAATACTCAGTCATTATGTCCATTATCATTCGCCAGAGTTTTGTTTGAGCCAAGCCCCTAGGGTATATTTTGGTTCCTGGAGATGTTACAGCGTCCTATTGCCTAGTTGGTGCATCTGGATCCGCCCTGACGCCCGTGGGGGAGGCGGCCCCTGCAATGGACTGGGTGCCCTTCAATCATCTGATTTCTCTGTTGTCAAAAGCAGTTTGATAAATTTGAGAAGGCGCTCCCAGGAGAGGGTTCCAATTTCCCAACTAAATTAGCTACCCTGATTGACTCTATTTTTATTATCATCCAGCTGGCGGAATCATTTATGGTAACCAATAAAAAATAATTTTTATTTTTGCTAGAAATTTGGTTGGGTGCCCACAGGGTGCCAGTTGAGGCTCTAGTAGATACAGGAGTGTAGGAAAATGATATCAGTTTGAAGCTGGTGCAGAATCTTAGCTAAAGACTTGGAAGCAGGGGCATCTATGCTGGGTGCGTCATCAGCTCCAATGACTTCATACAAAAAATGGCGACCTATGCCTTTCAAAGTCCACCAGTTTGGTTTCTGTGATTGGTTCGCTGCATTACTAGATCTGCTCTTTCCAGTTATTCTGGGGGTGTGGTGGAGGTGGCATCAGGTGAGCATTCATTTATATTCAAATATGTTGTTCTTTGCAAACACCCGGTTGTGGTGGAGTTTCCCCTTATTAATATGCTTATAACAGAATGGGGCAGAGTTCCTTCATGCCGCTCCTATCCCCAGTGGTCTTTCTACCATATTTTCCCCTGGTGGTAGTGGAATATCAAGATATTTTCAATTTAGGGAAAACTAAATGCCTTCCACTGCACTTTGAATATGATATTGCTTTTTGTTTAATGATGGTCATGATCAACATCAACTGTCCATTGTACATCTACATGGATTAGAAGGACAGGGTGTTGGAAGTATGGTTAGATGATATGATTATAAGGGATTAGCATTTAAGAAGATGTCCCCAATTGCATTGCCTATTGTTTTTGCTCAGAAGGCTGATGGTGTAACGGTCAAGGTCCTACCTGACCGCCATATGGTCCTTACCTTTAGGGCTACCAATAAGAGTATGGAGAAGGAATTCCAAAGTTTAGGCATGAGATTTAATCAAATTCGAGATGGTTCAGTTTAGAAATATGATATGAATAATAATTCCAATAATACATTTAAGTCTGATAGTCGGAATCCGGAGTTTAGATCACATAAGCAGGCCAAAAAGTTGGAAACTTTCAAGTTCGAAACCCCATTAGTACTAATTTAAGCGCAGGTTTTGAACAAGGCATTTTTTTAATTTTTAAGCTTTTTTAAACCATGAGAGTGCCCAGCATTCTCCAGCACGTATAATACAGGAAATCAAGATAGATTCTTTAACTTCATTTTCTCAATCCTGCAGACAAACAAACTAAAAGTTTAAGTTTATTTTATTTTAATTTTATTCTTATTGTATGACAGGATTCAACATGTATGATGATAGTGAGTTGGCACAGGCTTTAGCTTCTCTCTATTCCTTGTCAACGGGACAAATTGCACTATTTTCAACCAGCATTCTGGCTACTATCCTACATGGTTTAATAACTGATCGTGGCCTCAATGCACATAGTAGGAAGTTTCTCTCTTGTGTAGTCTCAGCTATATAGACTGCAACTTGGCTTCTTTGCCAAATTCATTTGTTGCATACTAGAGAGAGCCTGTTTGTCACATTAAATGAAGTTCTAACAATTTTTTCTCAGTACTTTGGGGAACAACTACAGAACCAGAAGTGAGAACGATCCCTATCTGGTATAGTCATACTACCACAGTTTTGATGGTTGTGTTCTCCTTAGCTTTCCTTATGCATGAAATTGTCCGCATGTTTAAAAGTCAACAGAGAACAAGAGATTCATATCCAAGGGCTAGAAAAGAGATTAGTAAATCCTCATTGATGAGCTTGGAAGCTAAGAATTTAATCTGATTCAAGAGTTATTTATGCGTGAGAAACGTCAAGCTTGTCTTACATTAGCAGCTGGTGATTCAGTTTCATTCCCAAACCAACTTAAAACCATTCTATCGGCACTTTCAGACCATCTGGATGCTTGGTTATCTCAGCTTATTGATATGCAGACCTTACTCCCTAACTCTTTGGAGGAATTTTTAACTCTGGTGGAGCAGGCCGCTGCTCCTGATGAGGCTCAAGACGCAGCATGGGCTACATTATTGGCTTTGAGACAAGGTCCCCATTCAGTCAATGAATATGCCCACTTGTTCACTCCATTGTCTAAGGCGGCCAGAGTACCAGAGTCACAAATCCCAAGATTGTTCCGTCAACATCTTAATCAAGTTTTACTCTTGTCATTAGTGGCATCTCCTCAACAGATAGTTTTGAAAAGGGGCTCAACCTAGCCCTACAAGTGGAGAGACATCTAGGGATGATCGATTCCCATAAGGAGGAGGAACGTTTTGCTACCTCAATGGAGGATTCAGGTAAGTTTTGTAGGGCAAGTTCAGAACCATTTAAGTCTAAAAAGGATAAGGGATATCCTTTATCTAACCAGCAAACTGATCCCAAAGTCCAGCCAAATCAAGCGCAAGCACTAAAAATTCAAAGAATGCTGTATACAGTCTTTATGATAAAAAAATGCCTTGTTCAAAACCTGAGCTTAAATTAGTACTAATGGGGTTTCAAACTTGAAAGTTGCCAACTTTTGGCCTGCTTATGAGATCCAAACTCTGGATTCCATCTATCAGACTTAAATGTATTGTTGGAATTATTATTTATATTGTATTTCCAAACTGAACCATCTCAAATTTAATTAAATCTCATGGCTGAACTTTGGAACTCCTTCTCCATACTCTTATTGGTAGCCCTAAAGGTAAGGACCATATGGCGGTCAGGTAGGACCTTGACCGTTACAGATGGTAAATTGCAGCCCTGCATTGACTATAGGCATTTGAATAATATTACCATCCATAATCCCTACACTCTCCTCCTTGAGCAGATGAGCAGTCAAGTAATCATGAAATCACGGATGTTTTAAAAGCTCAACATTGTGAATGCATTTAATCAGTTTTAGTTGGAGAAGTTTAGAAATGGCTTTTGGCAATTCAGACCAGAAGGGTCATATTCCAGTTCAACATAATTTCATTTGGCTTGAAAAACGTCCTGGCCACATTCCAGTGAATGTTCAACAATATGCTAAGTAATCTCAGGTTCATGTGCATGGTGGCATACATTTACTATATCCTCAAACAATTACCAACTCCCAAGCATCATGAGAAGGACCTGGAGGCGATGCTGGCCGCGTTTCATAAGCAGAACTTTATGTAAATCCATCTAGTAGAGCTCTTCCAGGAAAAGGTTACATTATTGGGTAATTTAGTCTTAAAATATAGTTACGACATTCCACCAAGGAACTTGAGGCAATCCTTAAGTGGCCTACTCCTACTACTGAGAAGCAGTTGCAGATCTTCTTGGTAAAAATCATCTCTCTAAAAAAATTCCCCACCCTTGAAGCTGGCTGCGCCGCTGCACCCCTGACTGGGAAGAACGTGTCATTCCACTGGATGGAGGAGCGCCAGCAGGTGTTCAATGCCATCAAGATAGTGTTTTTGGCCTCAATTCTCAAACACATGAACCACATCAAGACATTTATCATCATATGTGACGCCTCATCCACCCCATGGGGTGGCACTGTTGCAGGTGCACGATGGGGTAAAACACCCAGTTGCTTATTTTTCATACAAGTTTGCATTATCAGAGAAGTCCTGGGCCATTTATGTCAATGAACTGGCCGCCGTAGTGTGGTACCTTACCCACTGGCGGTACATGCTGCAGGGCACTCAGCATTATTAAACTGTGCAGACGGATCACCAGGATCTTATGTATTTTCAGAAACCTTAAATGGTGGCACATCGTCAGTCCTGGATGTATTACGACCTCTGTAACTTTAATTTCAAGTACAGATTCATAAAAGGGGCATTAGATGTTCTTCCTGACTTTTTGAGTCACAACCATGCGTTGGGTCCAGAGGAGGCGGACAAGCAAGAGTTAACCACAGTAATTCCGCCAGCCCAGATCCTATCTATAGCGCCTCCCACAATTTTGGTGTTATATTGAGCCCTGGATGGGCATATGGTTTTGAGGGTTTTATTGGACCATATGGCTTTATCAAAGGGGTCGAAGTTGTTATACCAGCTGTCACTCCTGATGCATAGGTGGTCTCACTAGTCCTTGATGGATGGGAACATTCTAATTTTGGTCAGGACTGTGGGTGCTGCCCAATCTCCACAACAAATTATTTGGGCGCACCATGACCCCCTTATGGTGGGGCATCTAGGAAACAAAAAAATGTTTGGTATTAATTTAAGTAGACGTATAACTGGCCAGGTATTACTGATGGATATTATGGTATGGATCACGAATTGATTGACATGCGCACTGGCTAAGTCATATAGTTCAGGTAAAAATGGTCTTCTTAACACCCTGCAGCAGGTGAAGGGCCCATGGACCTTGGTGTCTGTAAATTTCATTGTTGATTTTCCCAGCTCTTTGGGTTTACCACCATAATGGTAGTTGTGGACTGCTTTACTTTATTTGCACTTTTCATCTTGTTCCTCTGCAACCACCTCAAAAAAGCTGGCCCACTCTTTGTGTGGCATGTGTTTTTAAATTTTGGGTTGTCACAGGAGATCATAGTGACCATGTGTCACAGTTTATGGCGCAAATTTGGAATGGACTCCTGGCAATACTAAAGATTATGCCATGTCACTCAACTGTATACCGTCCTCAGACAGATAGGCAAACAGAGCGAATGAATCATATTCTAAAGCAGTACCTTTGTTGTTATGCCGCATCTTTGCAGGACACCTAGGAGGATGACTTTCCCCTGGCGCAATTTACATATAATAATGGTACTCATTCATCTATTGGTTTCTTGCCATATGATGTTACACTGGGGTAAAGCTTCTCATATTTGATAGGTTTATGTCTTCAGCTGGAGGTGCTTTCTGTAGCAAATCATTCACAGCTCATCTGGGGGATCCAGTGTTTGGATTGGAAGCATTTGAAAAAAGCTATCAGTGACTATAAGCTAATTGCAGACTTAAAACGTCTATTTTGCTATGAAATCACGGTGGGGTCCCTTGTCATGTTGGTACCCATCACCTGTGGATGCAGGTGCTCTCCTGGAAATTTGGAAGCTTACATTCTGGTCCTCATGTGGTGGAGGCAGATTTGGGTAATGGAGCATTCCATTTGATGCTTTTAGCCCACTAGAAGCAGTACTCCATTTTCCATGTGTCACAGTTGTCCCCAATTAAAGAGAAGATTCTGGAAGAACTGGAGCCTGACATAGGTGGAAGGCTCAGCGGAGACTGATGTCAATGCAATCTTGGCTTCCAAGAGATCTCGCCATTTGGTCCAATATTTCGTGGCCTGGAAGGGGTTCCTAGCGTATGAGAACAATTGGGACAGCGCCCAGGATAGCTCCTATTGTGGTGAGTTGGTGGCGGCCTTTCATGCTGCGCACCCTGATGCTCCCTATCCCCTTGAAGGTCACCACAATTATGGCGATTAAGCTCCCAAAGGCCAATATAAAAGTCACGCTCACTTAAGTTCCCAGTGGCGGTGCTTCCTCTATTCAAACAGGGAAGGATAATCAATTTTGGGGGAGCACCACTGTGCCTTGATCTTGCGGAATTCCCATTTTGCACTAAAAAGGGGGCTAAGAAGACAGCCGTCCCCCTCATAACCCAGGGTGATTTAGCTCATGTGGCGGATAAGAGTGGGTAACGGCGCACCCCCTCAAGGTTGCCCCCTTCCCCCTATCTGGCCACGCAAGAACCGCTTCAGAGGATCAGGGGGTGTATGTGGAGATGGTGGTGGTGAGAGGACGATGGCTGAAGGGAAGTGGCGAGCACCTATCCTCAGTGACAACCTTGGGTTCCACCAAAGAGGTGATGAATCTAAATTCAATGAGAGGTCCAACTACAGTGACAATTTTAGTTTCCACTGAAAAGATGATAATCTGGATAAATTAAGTTTTCCAACTCCAGTGAAATTGAGGGTGATAAATCTCTTTGATACCTAAAGGGACCAGGCCCCCATGGCTTAGCCATGGGAAAAAACCAGTCGCCCACCAAACAAAGCATCACTGATCTTCCAATTGAAATTGTAGTGGGATGAATAATTTAGTGGAGAAATATAATTAAGAGTTGGATGACCAGCGGAAGGTCAGTTTAGAGTCAAGTTAGTTGCAAGATCTCATCCTGCCAAAAATATGTTGGGATCACAATAGCTTCATTCATGCATTCTTATTTATTCACTAAGCCCCTAGGACTTAAGACAATCATCTCTCACTGATACAACTGATTGTCAATTCTTAATTTTTTTTAGAAATAAAAAAAACCCCTTTCCAGTTGAATGTTTCAGTTATAAAATTTTCCCTGAGGTTATAACTGCTGCTACCCAGAACTATGCTCCCTTAAGGTTGCGCAATTAATTGGCCCTAGTGGCTATAATAACGACGCTGCCCCCTATTATTGAATGGGTTACTGAGCAAGTGGCTAGTTGGGGATTTCCCCGCCTGTGGACGTCATCTGGCGTCAAGGCGTCCCAAAATTGCTGGAGAGCATCTATCCCTGTTGGGTGAGGTTTTGTTACCTCGCCGCTCACTCCCCACACAGTGGTTCCTCAATGCATCCAAACACTTTTGTGGCTCCTGAAGAGTTGTTTGCAGCGAAATCTGCTGCCGCCACAGCAGCTACAGTCTGGTTGCTAGTTGGGATGTTAGCTATGGTGGTTTCTTGTCACTGCTCCCTATTTGCTTCTCTTCTCACTCACTATCAAGTCATTTGGACGGCAATGTCCCTTGCATTCTGGGTTGCTTACTGGGTGCTCAAGCACCCTGACTGGTAGGCTTTCTAAATTTTATTTGCTTTTTCCATGACAGTCAACCTCGGTGGATACCCATTAGGTTGGTACCACCTAGTGCTAAAAAACAGCCTTTGTGGATACTAAAGTAGGGATATGGTTATCTAGTGTATGAGGAGTTTGATGACGTTGGTCAGGCTGAACTGTAGGTGATTATCAATGGTTACACTATTAGTACATAAAGGAGTGAAACCACTGATATTACCACAGTGTTAATAATGGTGTACCAGGAAGAAAAATTTTCAGGTTCAGGAGTCTGCAGGTTGGTAAGAAAATGAAGAGCTAATTAATTTATTTTCTTTTATTTTCACAGCTCACCTTTATTTTGTGCTGAGCCAAACTATCAAGGAGGCATATCCACGCGCATGCCCATGTAGCAATTGTACAAAATACTAGATAAAATTAATACTAGACACAATTTATAAACTGAGCGGTAATGTTGGTGGTGAAGGACAGAAAAATTCACTAAATCAAGCCTGCAAGTTGCAAGGTTCCAACGTGAGTGCAAAACCGTGGAATTTGCAGCCTTGTTTAATTGCATAAAAAATTATCAAAGCTAGAGCAATGACGTAAAAGTGTTTATATAAATGATATATCTAAGCAATAGAAAACTAGTGAATTTCTAGCATTGGAAATGCCAATAAGTCAATTTACTAGTAGTGGAAATTCCAAGGTTTCTTAGTGTCTTGATTTGCTCATTGACTTATCCAAACCTCATCAGAAGCTTTCATCATAAACCTTCTAGATCCTTCAAGATATTTACTACTTTGTTCAAAGCTCACATCAGAGGAAGTGGCTTAGTTACTGTTTCATAACTCCATTTGAATTGTATGGCTTGGTTTCAAATTTTATAGACTGCTTGAATTGAGGGGCTTAATTTTTTATTATATACAATCTTGGGCTTGAGGAAATTTGCATTCTCAAAGTTTGAAAGCAGAATTTTCTTTCCACTCAAGCCCGCTTTTAAGAAAATTTATAAAAAGATTTTAAAGCCAATTAGCAATCCAATTAGCTGCGTCCTCAACCCAGTGATTTCCATGGCCCCACTGCCTGCTGCTCCATTGTGGGGCAGCAGCGAAACCCCACCCAACGTTTTCTGTTCAGGGGTGAAACACGCTCAGACTGGTTCGTCCAGACCTAACAAATACTTAGGTTGATTCATTTCACCTAAGGATCTAGCCTTTCACCTTATATGATCCCAGGCGGTGCCCCCGTTGCCCTCTCATCCTTCCCCACTCTCACATGCATTTTGTCCTTTGGGTCAAATATGGGAAGTTGTTCCCATACGCAGAAAAACCCATTATTGAATTAGCACAGGCGGTGATGCAACCCGCTGGGTTTATCAATTTCTGCCCTTAGAAGGTACTTCAACCTTGGTTTCACATGCAAAGCCAATGCTGATACTGTATCAATTGTGCCCCTTCTCTTTGAGGGCACCCCTTTTACCACAACGCGCACCCAGCTCCACACTGACTCAACGTTGGTGATTCAATTCACTGTGTTGCCCACTCACATTCCCCCGGCGGTGCACCATCAGGAGCTGATGGTAGGTTTGGCACCCTACAGTGCTGTCCCCATCATTAAATTTGTGGTCCCCAATGGAGCCACACGCCTTGCTAGACCTTGGGAATTTGCCACGATCAGTCCTGAATTTACCAACATTGCTGAGCAGCTTCCCCCTTGCACCTTCATTGCTTCTGCCCCTGACCACCCATTCTGGGCCTGCGTCAAGGGCGAGCGGACTGTCTGTTCATCTTGCTTTGAGTTTTATCACTCAAAGCGGAATTTCCCATATCTTGCTGCTTCTGCTGCCTCTGCTGTCTTGGCCACCATCTCCTTGTCTGCCAACCACCCTGAAGCCCTCTTGGAATGGGTGGCAATCCTACCCCCACCTCGTCCAAAGCCTACTGCTGCATCAGCATCCAATCAGACCCCTCCTAAGCCTTATGCCACCATTGCTCCTACCAATCATGAAGCAGCTTGGACAACAGTTTGTTCCTGAGCCCCAACCCAATCACTTGCTTCAGCATCCCTATTGAGAAAAACGTGCAATTGTATGACATGAAACCCTGGTCCTCATTAAATGAAACTGACGAATCAAGTGATGTGATAAAAGACTGCAAAGTCAACATGAGAGAATTTATCCCTACATGAACCCTCATTGGGATCCTCAGCGCTTTTATGCCCCACGGCCAATTGATAATTTGTTATGCACCCAACAACATTTTGCTGTGGCAGCTGCAGCCAAACCCAAATAACGTTTCCTCTGCGAAATGGTTGCCCAAAAAGCGAATAGACTTGCCAAGGTCTCCCTCCCATTCTTTCCCTAACCTTGACCCCACAGAGCAAACTGCCATTATCCACCTTCATAAACACACCGCAGATGCCATTCAGAAAGAGGTTGCTGCTTCACAATTCAAAGCAAAAGTTACCCGCGCTACCACCTCTTTAGTTTTATCAACTTCCTGCCATATGCATTCAATTGGAAAAATGCTTGTCCACTTACATTGGCACAATCTACAATGATGATAATTTCTATGCCCAACCATTCTCTGCAATCTCACCCCGCATATTTCTGATAACCCGTCCTTGCTCTTTTCCTTGTCCCACGCTTTGAATGATGAGTAACAGAGTATGAGCCCCCTGATCCCCCTTCCCCTTCCACCATTATGGGATAAGCGGCTCATCTCTGTGCCACCTGGTTGGTTGCGTTCTTATTTTTGTGACTCTTTCTGCTCGTTTAGGGAGGTTAAACAATGTCTTTGGTTTTGTTATTTTTGGTATATCCGTTTCAGTAATGTCTGTCCCCTGATTGGCGTACCTTAAATAGATTTTAAGTATGAGAGCAATGATGCATCCAGGAAAAGACTTATTCGTGACATTAAGTACTTAATTGCCAAGAAATTGTACCTCAATCTTAGAATCTTTGCTTTAAGGTCTTAGTGGAAAGGCAGGCTTTTTTTTGCAGCGCTGTTGCTTCAACGACTAGGACTTTTGCTTGTCACTTGGAGTTGTGGAGTGAATAATATTTTCCACATATGTTACAACGCGGGAGTTTTTGAGATTACTAAGCGCATCATCAATGAGACTCTGGATGTTGTGAGTTCACTCTCGATTTGACTATCATCGTTCTAACTTTAGTATATTAAGTTTGATGAAAATATTGATCAACTGCCATTACCCTTGTTCACAAACACCTGATGGTAGCCATTTACAAAGTATAAATTTATCAAGCCTTTTAAATTTTTAATAGCATTTAAGATCACATATTCTAATAGGGAAAGGTTAAAGGTACATAACAGTAAATTTGTTAAGATGTTCATAGTCTACACATAGCACAGTCTACTATATGATTTTGTGAAAACACCACTGAGGATAAAACTGATGCGGTATTTTGATCATTTAAATTTTCAATATTGTCATCTATCTGTATCTTTAATGCTTTGTCTCTTCTTTTATCTGAAGTACAGAGGGCAGTTGGTTTTAATTAAGTTCATCTTTAAATGAAGATCCAAATAAAATCGGATTTCTCTTTTGCTTTGATAACTAAATTGAAGCCAAATTTATATATTAAAAAAATACAAACAATTACCTCTTGATTGAGCCAAAACTTACCAACATTGATGTAATTGACGCCTGCTGCACCAGTGTTGGGTGGTGGTGCACTGCCATCTGTTATCTTTTGGCCGCCTCTGAAGTGCGCCCAGTCTGTCTTTGCCAGCCCCCTAATGCTACCAAGAGTTATTCCTCCTCAGGACTTTGCCCACCACCTCTCAAGCTTCCAGGCGGTGCTCCAGAGCCCTTTAGTGCTCCCACGGAAAAATTTGCAATTCAGCCTCTGGGTTGAATATTGAAATCTTTTCCCATATGTGAGCACAGCCATCATTGAGATGGCCACGGTGGTTTTCAAACCCGCCAGCTACATTGACTTCCACCCCTTTAAGGGGAACTTTGACCTCAGATTCTGCTCTGAAGCTAATGCAGCTGCATCTAAGCTGCAAATCATTTTTAAAAAAATCCTTATTCCCACTGTTCACATGTGGCTCCTGGATGAGGCCACTTTGGTGGTCCAATTTGCCAGGTTGCCCTTCTATCTCTCTAATCGCCTCCACCATGAGCTCACGAAGGGTTTTGCCAATTATGGAATAGACCCCATGTTGCAGTTTGTGGTTTCCATTTGGGCAGATCAGTTGGCAGGGCCTCACGCCTTTGCAACAATCCACCCATTTCATTGCAATTCTCACCTCAATATTTCCCCCAAACTGTGATCAGATCTGCCCATGAACACCCATTCTGGGTGCACATCAAAAACATCCATGTCATTTGCCCCTTGTGCTTTGAACTTGATCATTTAAAGTGCAAGTGCCCCACAGCTTTTGCCTCTGCCGCTTCTGCCATTCCTCCTTCTGGCGTTGGGTCAGTGGCTGCTTCACCTCAATTCTTTGAATGGGGCTCAATCCTCCTGCCCCAACCTTGGGGAAATCTGGTGAAGCTCTCAAAACAGTTCCCAATCAAAATACTTATTTTTAAAAATTTTAAAGGTAATTTGACCAGATTAATGAATCCTGAGTGAATGGCTGAGCCAGTTTCAGCTGAGCTGCCATGGGCAACTATCTGCAATTAATCAGCTCCTGCCACCACTCCAATTCTGGTGGCTGGTCTAGTGTTGGCCGAGCTAAATCCATTCAAGGCTCTTGAATGGATTGATGAGGATGAATGGCCATATCATGTGAGGCCAGATTTCGCTTTGGAGGTATTTTTGTAAATCCTCCCAATTTATGTCCCCACCATTTTTGATCTAAAAACGGTTTACCTAGTTATAAAAATATAAATAAAATGGTGGTAGAAGCAGCAGATGCTCCAGCTAACACCCTCCTCCACCAACATCTCCATGGGGCGATGCAACCCCTTGTTGAGGGTATTCCCATCCCAAATTTCTCCCATGATTTTGATGAGGATGCAAAATATGAAACTGAAGATCTCACATTCAGTGCGAGCTGCGCCTGCATCAACGCAGAAAAAACTTCTCTGTTTGACCTCAATTATCCCCAAACCCACCAGTGCATCAAATCTTCCATCTGTATGCCTGCTCTCATCACTTTTGCTGAGCATCAACTTGCTCAATAAGTTGAGTTAATGGACACCGCCAGCCTCATTAATGAAGAAAATCCACACCTATACCTTATTATACCACATGTCGCTGATGCTCCCACCCCAATGCTGTCCGCCATGATCCACCAGCTAAAGCGGGCGCCAGATAAAAGTTTCCCCAAAGCTTCCTCACCTTCTTATATGGCTTCCTAGGCTGTTAGCTGAGGTGCCATATTAGGATTTTTTTATTTTTAATAATCCCTTTGTTTGGCCCATTTGCAAATAAAGATGCATGGAAGCTCCCCCTTTTTGGGTTGGGTACACTAGTGCTAGAAAAGATCCAAATAAAACCAGAGAGTTCTGGAAGCCTTTGCACTATTTATATTAAAAGTTTATAATAGTCTTGAGAATCTGTGCAGGGTAATTTATTTAAAGCAATATCAGAAGCTGTGGAAATCACTATTACTGCCTCTGCAATATCAGATTTCAAGGTGTTTAGAAAGGGAATATCACTTAAGTTTTGAGAAAAATTAAAGGAAAGCATGTTTAGTTTGAGGTTTTTTTGATGATTGATGACGACACTATCCCATCAAATTCCTAAAGTTTTATGAAATAAAAGACTTGAAATAGCTGATAACTTTGCAATGAACCTGTGTTCATTTACCACAAACTTTAAAGTAATTAAAGGGAAGAAAAAACATAGGACTAAGAAGTCTCTATGACCAGGAGTTCTATAATAACATCAAGAACAATAGATTTTCCTACTTGTAGAATAATTAAGTTCCCAGTAGAAAACATATCCATAAATGTTCTCATATTCACTTCATAAATGAAAACTGTAATCTTAAATTAGTAAAAAAGTAGATATGATCAAAGTTTGATCAAGTCATTAATGATACACACACTAAACCTGATTTCATAGCTTTAGAAGACTTTTTAAAGTTTCTTTATTTCTATTTGTAAACTGATTGTGAAAAATAATAAATGGAACATCTGATACAGTAAAATGTACTCACGGGGCTTGACATTGCTATAATAAACAAAAACCTAAGGCTATAAGTAAAGTATAATTTAGAGTATCCCCCCTTGGTTTGAGACCACCTTGTAATGAAAATATAACTGAAGCAATTTTATTAGAGTGAAAAATGCTCACATGAGGCGAGTAAAAACTATTAAGAAAACTAATATGGCAGTTCTCTTATTATTGGGGTGGGTTTTTTATGTTTGTCTTAGAAAATTTGAGGCATGAAGGGGAGAAACGCTCCTAAAGGTTTGCAAAATCCAAAATGCGCCATAAATTTTAATTTTTTTCTATCTGATTAACCTATTAATGCATGACTGAGAGATCCATTATCACACATTGAAAGTACTCCAATCTCTGGAGATAAGTGCTCTTACAGGTTATTTTCAAAGCACTGTCAGAATTTTAACCAATGGATCCCTCAATGATAAATATTTATTTGGGATGAAATGGCCAATCCCAGTGGATGGCTCATTGACTGAATTTTGTGGTGTTTCAATGATTGCGTGATAAGTTGCTCCCCAAATTGGGTTGAGCTGAATCCATAATCTGCCAATTTATGATGTTAGGATTGAGAAGAGCCAACAATGGACCTAAATTGGTATTCAGATCACCAGCAACTAGTTGCTGAGGATGATCCATTTATATTATCTAAGTAAAATTGGTGGAAACATTAGATCCCGAGTTTGAGGTGGCTGAGGATGTCTCCTGCATCTCATATATAATAATTGAATATCACCTGAGAAAGGCAATTGCCAAACAATCGACTAAAAGAGTCAAAATATGTCCTCAGTGAGAAGCCAAAAATTTCAATTTACCCAAGCAGCTAAAGGTGTTTCCAGCATATAATTACTAAGTTGAATTCCAATTCAATGTTTATTTATATAATAATTTTTACAGCTCACTGGCAACTGAAGGTTGAGCATGAAGCCAAAACTAATATTTGGACATCAGGAAGGATGGAGTGAGAGGGTTGATACTAGGGAATAGAGAAGCGCAGTGAGAAGAAAGAGTGACTGGCTGGATTAACCAGAAATGGGCTGATATGTCAGCGATGGGCGCAGTAGCCCTTTTGTACATAAGAATACCGGTACTTCCCTCTCAATAAACATCTCCCTTTACCTAATATCCCTTTTATTATGAGTTTATCTTTATGCTTGTGGGTTGGGGTTTAGGCTGAGGGGATACCCAAATGGCGCGGGTGACACGACAAGAAGTCATCTGATGCTGCTGGCCCCAACGCCTAAGGCAAAATGGCTAGGGTCAGACAGTCTTCATACTGGTTGGTCTGCCAACCAGCAGAGCCCAATGTCACCGGAAAAGCAATTTTCTGACAAATTCAAATGTCAAATTTGACATTTGAACCAATTGTGACTTCACCCTTGATAAAATAGAGGGATTATGGGCAGCAGCGGAGGCTATATAAGGGGGAGCAAAAAATACTGTGAGCACAGACATGACTGAGACAAAACTAGTCATAGGTTCTTTAGCTTAAAGCACAGGCGCAGTGGGCGCAGTGAATACTTTCACAGCTTGCTTCATAAGTTGGAAGGCGTGCATGGCATTAGGGCTAATTATGGCAAGTTAATCAGGGTGGATTACTTGACATGTGTGACAGGAACCAGCTCAAAAACTATGGATGCACAACAGACATGGGTGCATTGGGGCATTGAAGAAGGTTGGTTTTATGGGTGCTGAAGCACAATCAAAGGCATGAATGGAGGTGGAAAGCGCGGTGAATACCTTGGAGGCATGCAGACTTTGGACGGGTGCATTATCATGAGATGAGACACATGTTATCTGTTTAATATCATTGAAAGGAACTTTTGTTACATTAGTCTCCACTCAAAGAACTCATCATTTACAGAATAAACAAGAACCTAATGTTAGAACCAAAAAAGATATTTTTGAGAAAAATGCATATGCTAGATTAGCCAAAAACACATTGCCAAAAACTATATTGAGATTATAACATCTTAAGGGAAACTTTTTACAGTTATAAAAAAACGGTGAGGCATGAAAGGAAAGAAACGCTCCTAAAAGTTGGCAAAATGCAATCTCGCCATTAGATATAAACTTTTTTATTATGTTTACCTTATTGATGCATGACTGAGAGGATTGCCATCACACAATAAATGTAATTATATAAAGACTGATGGTAAGTTCAGTTTCAAGTCACATTAACATGTGAATGTCACAAATAAAATTGGTCCAATTGTGACAAGCATAACCACTGCGTGTGTGTA
Organism: Massospora cicadina; assembly: GCA_022478985.1. Classification (NCBI taxonomy): domain Eukaryota; kingdom Fungi; phylum Entomophthoromycota; class Entomophthoromycetes; order Entomophthorales; family Entomophthoraceae; genus Massospora; species Massospora cicadina. The sequence goes on from JAKSZP010002685.1 coordinate 133,738, forward strand.
AAACAATGAAGATGATTGCAGAAAGCTAGAATAAGACAAAGAATTATTCATAATAGTTTTCATAAACAAGGTTTTTTATAAAATCCCTATTTAACATAAATTATTGGATTCAGAGGTACTTTAGTACCACAGGACCCTTTTAATCAACTAGAATTATCACAACTCTCAAAATTCTACCAGGGTTTGTCCCCAGAATGTTTATGTATTTATTGTCTAATGTACAAGAGTTACCATAATCAATCCTTTCATGAAGAAGATTTCTAATGTTTCTGGCTAATTTTAATGGTTAAACAGAACAGTAAACACTTTTAGGTAAAAAATGATCCTAATTTATGAGCTCTTCCCATTTCCAAAATTATGGAATTATGACATACCAATGATGGGCTTGTGTAGCCTCTGTTCCTCCTGAATGAACCCACTAAACAAGAATATTAAATTCCCTTAACTTTAAATAAACAATTGCTAAAATTTTAACTATCTGTAGTTAATGAAATCAGTTGTGATCTATGAGGTTTAATCAATATTAAGATATTTACCGGTTTACTGGGATTGTTACTTTTTCTTAACAGCAATCCTCCTGCACCTAAAAACTTTTCTTTCTCGTTGCAATCACTTTTGCAACCTATTTAATTCAATACTGAATCTAGTTTGATAATCTCACAGAGGAGATTAGTCTGCGCCCATGTCAGAGAGCAGTTGGGCAAGCAAGGTAAGAGGAGCAGGTGGAAGGCCCGTGGCCTCCAACGTTTGAAAACGCCCCAGAGAATCTGGTGGAATAGACAAAAATCTTAAAAAACTGGCGGTCATGATTTCCCCAGAGATACTTGCATGGCAAGCATGATGCAACCAGTACATCAACACGCCACACTCTCAACCACTTTTGTTGGTGGAATTCGGAGTCCACGTGTATCTGGACATCCAAAAAACGGCCTTATGAGAAAAATTTTGTGAAGATGTACACAAAATTTTCCTGACCGCGGTGTACGTTGCACCTCACTCCATGTCATGCAGTTGGCTGGACCTAGGTTTCGAAAGCAAAAAAGCAGCAGATGAGGTTGGAGTGGTGTGCATAGTGGTTGACCTCCCCGAAGGGCAATGGGTCATCAAAACCAAATACATCAGATGGACAAAATCAAACCAAATTTTCCTCACATCTGACTTTTTGCCTACTACGGTAAAACGTGACATTTTGGAACAACACCTGAAAGATGGTCTCACCATATATGGTAAAATACAATCTTTTGAAATGCAATGCTTCATGCTGATGCCACACCTGTGCACCGGCAAAGCCATCGCAGTTCTGACCTCAACTGAGGAGATTGTGAAGAACCTAACCCAGATCCCATACTCCACTTTTATTGATATTGCAGGGCATACCACCCACCCATTCCGGGTGACCGTGGACAGCGTGCCCCCATTTACACCCACTGTGATGCATTTGGCCATAAGGCGCATGCGTGCCCCATCAAGGAGGGCGTCACATTCCAAGAGCACCCCTCAGCGGCCATGGCCAATGGAGAGGCGCACTACAAACCAACTGCAAGCACCAAGGAGGCTTTCCCATGGGGAGCACAAGGATGCTACCTATTGGTAAAGCCTATCTCCCCACAAGAACGGAATAAGGCCAAGGCCACCACCGCTATCCCACTCACAACGCCAGGAGGACATGGAAACCTTCGTGGCAGAAGCAACTCAGGAATCCATCAACCAATCAGATTGGGAAGCCCATGCTGAGCGGGCCACTCAATCTGAGGATCCGATATGAGACTTGATCTCACCCAATCATGGCACCCAAGCTCCAGTCAAAACTGACTTGGGACCTATCCCAACTGAAAATTTTTTTTGACCCACTTAACGGTGCACCAAACTCATATGCACCACAAAAAATTTGTCCAACGTTGGGAAAACAAAAAGTGAAGGCTAAAGCCAACGCGACTCTTTCCACAGAAATCAACAAAAACTCTGATAGCGTTGCTGCTAACACCCATGCTGCTGTGAAAGCCCGTGGGGACCTTGAAGAGGCTGGTGGGCCTGGGGGCCCACCCCCTTGCACCTAAGGTGTAATGGGGGAAACCTTCACTTTAGGGATGTTGAATATCGCTGGACTCAAGGCCTCCCCATCCTAGGCTAGGAAACTGAGTTTTTTACAGCACAATTTACCCATGGATATCCTGGCCATCCAGGAGTCCCACTGTCCATGAGGTTCCGAGGAAACTTGGAAAACAATGCTCCTCCCATCCCTATCCTTTTGGTCGAAGCACTGTGAGGTGCTAATTTGGAAAAATAATTTTTTCAAATTTTTTCCTCAGAAACATCTCTAAATGGCTGAGTGCTTGTCGTCACCTTCTCATGGGCTGATGTAGTGCATGCAATCATCAACATCTATGGACCAAACGGTGCACACGAGCATCAGGAATTTTTCTCATCAGTCAAATCCCTCCCGCTACCCCCTGATTCTTTCCTAGTCAGCGACATGAACTGTTGGCTAACCTCACCAATGGACCAGTGGCCTCCCTCACCCCACGCCCCACAGGGTCACGTAGAACTATGAGTTCTAAAGGCCACCCTTGGGTTAATGGATGCGCTGCCATGACATGCCCTGCTGCTTGAAAACATGACACGTCCCCACATCCACAATGGCCAATTAAGGTCCATGACCTGCATCGACCTTATTCTAATGCTGGCAAAATTCCAACCCCACATCTCCCACTTTACAACAATGAAAATGGGTTTTTTAACCACCGACTGGTCTCGATAACCTACCACCTACCTGTCACAGTTGCTAAGGCCCCACATTGGTGCAAAATCTGCCCCCCGAGCTCACATTGCCAGGATTTTCCACGTGGGTGGAAGAGGCAACTTTGGCAAAAAAGTTTGTTGCACCATTTTGCGTGGACCCCATTTCCACATGGGCAACTTTCAAAGAGGACACCATCTGCCACTCTCATCATCTCTCCTCCAGATGCTCATGAGCCACATTGGCGGTTATCTCGCGCGCTCTGGCAGAATTGGCACACTTGGAGTCCAACATTCCAGCTACAGGATACAGCCCTGCATGGGGCCAGAAGTGGGCGGAGGCAGCTGCCCACCTCAATGCACTTGAAAGGCAACACAAACATTGGGTTTGTGTTCAATACAGGGCCACACGCATCACAAAAGGTGACAAGTGCACCGCATATTTATTTAAAAAAAAAATTTGCACCACGCCAGAGTGTGGCCTGCACACAGGTGTGAAGATCAGATAATTCTATTGCGGATACACTGGCCAAAGTGGCAATCAAAATGCAAAAATATTACTCCAAGTTGTACTGAGCTGAACCAATTCAGCAAGCCAAAGTGGCAGAATTTCTCGACCGAGCTCATATCTGCACCATTTTACAATACCCAGAAATAATGAATTTAATTACTCCAAACAAATTATGGACAGCCATTCGCGGTGCGCCAAACCAAAAATGCCCAGGCCCAGATGGCATTCCATATGAGTTCTACAAAAAATATTTCAAATATATATCCCCACTTCTGCTTGCCTCACTTAACCAAAGCCTGTTGGAAACGCGCCTCCTACCAGGAGGACATGAGGCCTTTAATGTCACACTCTTCAAGAAAGGGGATAAGCTTGACTTAGCCAACTGGCGCCCCATTTCTCTAACAAACACAGACACCAAAATTTTAACAAAAATTATGGCTAACCAATTAGGGACTGTAGCATCTGCCACCATCTCCCCAGAACAATTCAGTTTCATCCCCAGAAGGTCGATTTGGGATAACGTGCACTCTGTGGCTAATGTGTGTCAGTCCACAGCCTCTGGGGCACTTGTATTATTGGACCAACAAAAGGCCTATGATAGAGTAAACTGGGAATACCTATGGGCCTGCCTCCATCAATTCCGCCTACCCCCTCGCTTCATCAACTAGGTGATGCTGCTCACGGAATCTGCAACAATGGCAGTGCATGGCCCTGGCTTCCTAACAGAAGTAGTCCGCCCTCAAAGGGGCTTGCGACAAGGGGACCCCCTCAGCCCACTCTTATACAACTTCAGCCTTGATCCACTAATACGAAATGTGAATGCCTAACTCACTGGGTCCATGTGCCAGGCCAAGCCCCAGTCAAGATATTGGCGTTCAAAGATGATTGTGTGGTTGGGGTGTCTAATAATCAAGATGCACGCGCGCTTGAAGCTCTCATCCAGGAATATTCCCGGGTAAGCAACATGGCACTGAACGCCTCCAAAACCGAAATCATCCTCCTTGGTCAGTTTCAGAACTGCTGGGCCCCAGCAATTAGTTCCCAACCCAGCCCATCTGCTCGCCCACGTCCACGCCTTACTAACTCAACACACACTGCTCCACTGGTGCTCCCCTTCGTGCCAAGTCCTACCATAGGACTGGTGCGCCATCTGGGCGTGTGGATGGAGGCAGGCGGATACGCGTCAGCAGTAATGGAGTGCCATATTCTGGACAAAGTGACGAAGCAAATCGCCTCTCTCAGAGCCCACCCTACTTCCCTTACTGGCAGGGTTGTTTTAGCCAACTCTATGTTCCTATCCAAAGTCTGGTTCAGAGCCCACGCCATCCCCTTCTCCCCAAGCCTCTTCAAATCCTTGTATGCCTTGCTGCAAGGATGGCTTTGGTCAGGCCGCCCTCCACCAGTGTGGCTAGAGGTCATGTTTGGCCCTCATCATCATGGTGGCATGGGCCTGCTTGACTTCAAAGCCCATGCTGCCAAGATCCTGGGCACCTGGATCGCAGCCATCACCGCTCCTACACTCCCATCCCAAAACTGGTCCTGCGCAGCCTGCTCCAACTTCTCCCGAGCCTTGGGCCTCAACAATCCATCAAACCCCCACTCCCTGATGAAATACCTCGCATCACACACATCGGCCACAGGTCCTCACGGGACAAAAACCCACTACAAATGAATCCTAATCTCCATGCGGAGCGCATAGTGGAGATATCATATTAGTGGACATACAACCCAAAGAGGTCGCCCCTCTCCTCAGTTCACACAAGAGGTACAGGGGCTACCCATTCATGATGGCGTGATCCCCATTCGGCCCCATGTCCTATCCAGGGTGGACTACCTGGACATGATGGACATCCCTTATTCCATTGAGACCCAAAAAACTATCTGGAAATATGTACATCACCCTCTGTTGCAGCCTCAAGTCCACTCCCATGTGTGGCGCTGCCTGAGGTGGGTGTATCATACAGCTGAGCGCTCTAATGCTTTACACTCATCCTGTGTCGTGTGCAGCCAGTATGGAATGCTGTTCCACCACCTGGAGAAGTGCCCCACCTCTAAAGTGATATGGCGCGAAGTTCAACGTCTGCTGGGCCAGGATCAAACGCATCCCTTCAGTATGTCAAGAGATATGTTTGCTCTATCAATGGCCTCCTCCCTTCCACCCTCCCTCCGTGCTCTGGTGGTTGCAATAGCCATGTGGACCATCCACACGATTGTCTTAGATGCCATCGCAGGCTCCACCCCCACCCTCCCAGAAACTGTCCACAGATTCCAGTCTCATTTGGTGGACCACTTTCAAGTGTGGATGTTTGGATACCTCCCACCACGTCGCCAACAGCTGGTCTCCTCCTGGTTCCCAGTCTGGTTCATCAAATCAGACCCCTTCCTCCACACGTTCTTAATAGTGGCTACGGCCCCTTCACACGTTCCCTCCCCCTCCCATAAGTGGCGTTCCCGCTGGCAACAAGAGATAGCATCGCTTCTCTGGGGTGCCTCCCCTGGTACTAAGTTTATCTGTCCTGAGTCATATTCGGAAGTGTCCATCCCATCGTTGGCCTTCCCCACAATAAATTTAAAAGATATTTACCGGTTTATTCAGTGCAAATTATTCAGCTTTCAGAGATTAAATGAGACAACCCATTTTAGACAAGTTGGATGCTTTGTTGTATCATTAATTTAAAAATTTAGACACTTGAGACCACCTCAGGTGAAAACAAAAAATAATCTTTGGTCAGAATAGTATATAAAGGGCCTACAATTGAGAAGAAAAGTGAAGAGCTTGTCAAAATCATTTTTAATGACTAAAATGAACATCAAAGAACTGAGATATAGTGCTAGATCAGTCATTGCACATATATAGACACGCGTTTTCATTATATAAAATCCAATATTGAAATAATTTCCACCAAATAACATATAAATTCTCACCTCCCTACCAGTAGTATGGCGTTAGGCCTTGTTGCTTACTTTAAGGCTAAATCATTAAATTAAATCTCTGCTTTCTTATTGTTGTCTATAGATGAAGCATATTCCTGTGACAACCACTCATAGGCTTATATAAAGACAATATATTTTCACCAGTAATTGTGTTGGTGTCTTCTTGTTAGTCACTAAATTAGATACCATCAGCGGTATATTCAAAAATTAAAATTTTCATTCTAAAGAACCTAACATTAACAAGTAGCTTTCATCAAGAATATGATACTGATGACTATGTATTGAATAAAATAAATAAAACAATGAATAATTCAAGGAAGAGTTGACATTGATGGATAGAGAATTAGAGTGACTTAGGAGAGGACATGTTTGAAGAAAAACCATAAACATCTTTCAATAACAAGGTCATAGAGATAAAACAATCATTGACAAGTTGGTTGTAAGTATAATTATTTACCATGGATGTCACCTTATGAAAGCAACGCTAACGCTCAACTTTATAAGAAACGTGGCTCAGTTGCTTTCATATCTAATCTCATGTTTGTCACCGGAATTGTGTTGATAGATAATTATTTTCCATATCTACTATCCCACAATTCCTATTATCACACTATTATAACAGCAGTGATTTGTGATTTTTTAATGCTATTGCGGGTACTTATGTATTCAAAATGAAAGCTAAACATTTGCTTAAAAATGTCAGATTTCTGATATAGTAACCCTCCATTGAATATTGTGGTTATGACATTAGTTTAAAATCTTCTGACTATAGTCCACTCAACCATCATTTATATATTGTTTGTCTTAATGAATGCACTATTGAATTGTTGTTCTTGATCACCCTGACTAAAGATAAAAATCTACTTTCCCATACTGCTTAACTATTAATCACTTTCTCAAGTGAACACATGCAAAATACTGTGGTTGGGGCCAAATCTGTAACAGTCAAGGCGTTGACTGACCGCCACATAGCCCTAATCTTCCACATTGAAATGATCAGGTCCAAGGGTGATTGGCACAATTGCAAAGGATTTTGGAAAATAACATACTGGCAATTCAGATGCCTTAAAATCTTACTAAATATGCTGAGTTTGATAAGGCAAAATCCTCATAAATGGATCTCTGGCTAACCAAGTGCTTAAAATGCAATGTTACCAGATAAGTAAAAGTGGACTGTAGATTCTCACAGATGGCGCTCTTGCAACCAGATGCAGCCAAGTCCAATATCTCTAAATGTGTCAATGATGATAAGAACCCTTGCAAGAAGGTGCTCTGGTTGACCAGATGCCGCCAAATGCAATATTTATAAAAGGGAGACGAGAATAGAAATCCTCATAAATGGCGCTATGGACAACCAGATGCTGTAACTTCATATGAGGCTGGAAAAGCCTCTCAGAAATGGCAATCTGGAAAATCAGATGCTGCCAAGTTCTTTTAAATAATTTTTAAATTTTAGAGATAATGATGTTAATAATGGTTCAGGCTTTGAGAAAAATTTTAAGCAAAAAGATAAATGTGGAAAAGTTTTGACAATTACAAAGGTACCCATCCCAAATGCTAGAAAAAATCTCAACAAGGAAATAGAGAGTCCAAAACCTTGGGTTATTCCTGCTATTGAGAAGTTGTTTATGTACTTAAAGAGAAAAAACCCACTCTTCCCTCTAATTTTGGCATAGATTTAAACAGAAAAAGTTGCACAAAGCAGCTTCATCTATAGTTACTTAATCTTTAAAATTTGAAAATAAAGTTTAAAATTCATAAATCATTTATTGAGACCTAAGGGACACCATGCATAGACTACAGCCCTGACTTTGACACGGCCATTGCATCCTTATATGCACTATCCAGAGGTCAGAACCTCCCACTTAGCGCTAGTAAAGTCCTTACTGTCATCCAAAAACTTCATAGTCAAGTGTTTCCCGCGCAGTTAGATTAGGGATATTAACATAACAGGGTTATTATACTTGTGGAAACTATCCTGAGCCCTCTTGCCCAACTGATTTGTGGAAGTGTTAAAGAACCCCATCCATCATATTAGACAAAGTTCCTCTAACATTATGTCACTGTTTCTAGAAATGGTAGATAAGCCTTCAGAACGATCCTTGCCTTCATAGTATGAGCACCTAACCACGTTTCTGATGGTCATCTTCTCTCTCCTGTTCCTCATGAGAAGCCAACCAATTCTTCCCATCCCGTGGTCATGTAAAACTCCACTCCCATTATGAGCAGCCTTCTCCAGAATCTCAACAGGCCCACATCCCCCAGAGAGCTAAGCACACTACATGTGAACTTCTCCCAGATAAGACTTCAGATATGGCTTACCACCATCTCAGGAGGACTGCCCCCATGTCACTTCCAGTTGCGCAAGTAGTGGCTGCTCTTCCCTGAAACCTGGCGTACTGGTTCACTGAGTTGTTAGAAACACAATCAGCTCTTCCACCTACCATGGACAAATGTTTCTGATTGGTTAAGAGAGCGGCCACGCCCAATGACTACCAAGACGCAGCTTGTTCTGCCCTCTTAGCTCTCACGCAGGGGAAGATGATGGTCATGGAGTATGCTCATTTGTACCACACATTGCCAATGCAACCAAAGTGACCTCCTCTCAGGTCGCATGGATGTTCCACAAGAAACTCTATACTGACATCCTCATGGCCATGGCAGCCACTCACCTGGGAGCCTCTCATTATGAGGAAGTCTCATTTGCGATTCAGGTGGATGGGCAACTGGCGTTAGCCCTAGAGAAATCCCATCCCCATGATACAACAAGGAAAGTTTCGTGGCCGCCATGCTGAATCTGAGCCTGTCTTCAGCCTTATCGCAGGAGCCTCATCATGGATTTTCCCGCAGCCCTGCCAAAGGGGTGACCCCCCCAAAACCCCCAGAGAGGATGCTCCTGGTCCTACCTACAAATTTCGCCTAACCCCTGATTATGTTGCTACAATAAATAAAGGAATTTCCTCATCTTATCTATATGTTCCATTTTTGCTACTAATCTGGCGGAAACAAGGAGAGGGGTGAGGACAAGATTTTGGGCGCTGATAGACACAGGAGCAGATGAAAACTAACTAGATGTAAGTTTACCACAAAGTATGAATCTGGAGTTATAATGAAAGGGAAAAGTTAATCTAGAAGACACCTTGAAATCTTGTTATTTTTGGAAGTCAAGATTCTGGTGATGCTTTAGCAGGGGCCTCAAAAATCGCAAGAAACATTTAGCGCTATCAGAAACTTGCCTCACCCCATATTCATGGGCATGCGGTGGTGGCACAAGTACTCCCCTAAATTCAAACTAGAGGAGCGCCTGTTCATGCTGCACCTAAAGGAACAACCTCTGGGGACACTAGATTTCTTTATCACTGGTAGAGGGAAGTCTGAGGTGAACTGGTACTGGGGCAGGAATCTGTAATGGACATCCTTAAGAGTCAAACATACACCCACTTGTTCCAGAAAAACAATGCTCCCTCAACCTCCCCAAACAGGCCTTTCCCCTTTACATTAAAGTTCAAAAATGATGCGGAGTTTTCAAAGGGTTTCCCCTTCTACCCCTTAAACCTGAATAAGGCGGCCCTAGAAGTTTATGTTAAGGGGATGCTGGAACATGTGATAATTGTATCTTCCAAGTCTCCTATGGTGTCGCCCATAATATTGGTCCCAAAATCAAGTGGCGAGTTCCACCTAGGTGTAGATTACTGGCGGTTGAATAACTAAGTCCGATCTTATCCCATCTATTAGTGGAGTCCATCACAGATGATTTTAGGGAGTTAGGTCTTCACCATGCTTGACCTTGTTAATGCGTTTAACTAAGAACCAGTGATTGTGGAGCAACAACAATACTTGGACTTCAAGTGCTACTTTGGGGGGTTTTCAAGTACAAGGTGATGCCCTTAGTCTCAAGAATACCCCAGCGGTATTCCAGCATACCTTTGACAACGCTTTAATCCTTATTAGGAAATGCTGAGTAGCATACATAGATGAAATCCTTGTGTTCTCCAAGTACAAATAGGATCCAAGCAAGACGTGCTGAGCGTTTTGGAGTCCCTCAATAAGGCAAACCTCTACTTGGAGCTGATGAAATGTGAGTTCTACAAGGAATATGTCTCTTTCTTGGGGAATGAAGTCTTCAAAAGAGGGATGGCCATATGTCCTGACAATTTGAAGGCGGTGAGGGAAGAGATCAGCCCCAAAAATAGAACTGACATTAGTAGTTTTCTAAGAGTGGTAAATTTACTGTAACGTTTTATTAAAGACCTATACAAAACTTTCATACCATTATACCATATGACAAGGCAGGTGCCATTCCAATAAGGAGAGGATGAGTAGAAAGCTTTAAAATCCATAAAAAAGAGCCTCATGATAGCAGTGGTACAAGCCCATCATGACGCCGAGTTCCCTTTCATAGTGGAGACAGATGCCTCAAACTTCATGATTGGGGCGATTCTGCTACAGGAGGGGGAAGATGGGGTAGACCATCCTGTAAGCTACTTTAGTAGGAAAATGCTGCCCGCCAAGACAAACTACCCTGTATATGATAAAGAGATCCTGACAACTAGCGCAGCTCTGGAGGAATGGCAGAATCACCTGCTGTATGTCCGACACCCATTTAGAATCAGAACTGACCACCACGCCCTCAAATTCTACAAGAGGCTAAAGTGCATGAACTAGTGCCAGGCCTAGTGGCATCTTGAGCTGGCGCAGTATAAGTAAAATATCATTTATAAGCTGAGTAGAGCAACTTAATTCCAGATCTCCTAAGCAGAGAACTAGGAATGGCCTTACCAAGGGAGGGGTTGGATGCCTACAATATGGCAACTATGTTGCCCCCAAATGTGTTTGCAGCCATCCAAAATACCACCCACGAACTGATGGACAAGCTCTGGGCTGCTCAGCAAAGTTTGGAGTATGGGGCACACTTTGGAAGGACATGTAGGAAGGAATCAAAAACGAATGTTACAAGAATTTCCATAAAGAGAAGAGCCTCATCCTCCACAAAGGGCGTCCATGGCTTCTCAGCCACAAGCTCCAGGAAGAAGTAATAAGAGAATTCCATGACCACCCCTTAGCAGGACACCTGGGTACATAGAAAACAATAGAGCTCCTGACTCAAAGTTACTCATGTCTGGGGATTTTAGAATTGTGAGGAAGTACATTTTGAGATGTTTAACCTGCGCCTGATCCAAGCACGCCAGGCAAAGCCCTTTAGGGGAACAAAAACCCTCTAGATTGTGGAAATTCCATGGTTCTCACAAAGTGTGAATATCATAATGGGGTTTTCAAAAAGGGGTATAATACTGTCATGGTGGTAGTGGACAGACTGACTAAGTATGCCAAATTCTTTCCGCATACTTCCAAAATCATAACAAAGGTCATGACGGGGAGTTTTGTGAACAAAGTGCTCAACTTCCATGGCCTCCCTGAGAAGATAGTGTCAGATAAAACCTGCAATTAATCTTGCGCTTCTGGAAACACCTAATTGAATTTTTTAGATCAAACCGTGCAGATCATCAGCCTACCACCCTCAGTCTGATGTCCAGACTAAATGAGTTAAACAAGTTCTCAAGAAGTATCTGTGCTGCTACATGACCAACCAACAGGAACGCTGGATTGACTAGCTAAAATTAACCCAATACATTTATAATAATTAAGTACAATCATTAAAGAGAATGTTGTACTTCATGGAGAAATATGGGTTTCACCCAAAGATGGTAGAAAACTACCTCAGAGGTCTAAACCCTGCGATGAACAACCTGGAAGCCAAGATGAAAAATAACTTTTTAACCCTAGGTGTAAATTTAATGCTAGTGGTAGAGACGCAGAAGATGAAGGCCGATGTTTACTAGTATAAGGCATTAGTGATAAAAAAGGAGACCTAATGATATTTAACGTGAAAAACAACTCATTCCTGCTAGCTGCAGGAAATTTGGACCAATCGCCTTGGGCCCATTCAAGGTCCTCCAGCAAGTTATTGAAATAGCCTTCAAACTATAGTTCATTGTGAGATCTTGCGCACATCTGTTACTGCACATATAATACCTGAAGAAGTTTGTGGGTCCTCTTCTAGAGAAGCCAAAGCCAGTTCAATTTGGCAGCCTAGGAGAGGTTGAGTATGAGGTGGAGGAATCCTGGGCATGAAGATCTCCTTAGGGAAGCAATGGTATCTGGTAAAGTGGGTGGATCACCTGATGAAAGAGTCTACCTAGTAAACTGCCGTTGACTGCAGCAACTACCCACAAAAGGTAAGGGAGTTCTGGAGCCAGAGGGAGCTCTCATCTGGGTGGTTATATAACGGTCAAGGCGTTGCCTGACCGCCACATTGCCCTAATCTTCCCTTTGCAATGATCAGGGCTGAGGGTGATGGGCATGATACCAAAGAATTTTAAAAATGACATTATGGAAAATAAGATGCCTCAAAGTTTAATTTTACTAAATATCTCAAGGTCAAGAGAGGAAGGAACTCCTTATAAATGGCTCTCTGGACAACCAGATGTTGCCAAATGCAATGTTAAAATACAGCGATGTAAATGTAGTGCCTCATAAATGGCGCTCTTGTCAACCAGATGAAGCCAAGTACATTATCTCTAAATGTTTTGATAATGATGGAAATCCTCACAGATGGTGCTTTGGCCAACCAGATGCCGCCACTTCAAATGTGGCTGGACAAGCCTCTCTGGAAAGGATAATCTGGCAAATCAGATGCTGCCATTCTTTAACTAACAGAAATTTCAAAGATAAGGATGTTAACAAAGATTCAGTCTTTGAGAACAATTTTAGGCAAAATAATAAATGTAATAAGTTTTGACACCCACAAAAATACACATCCCAAGTGTAGGAATGAGTCTCAATGATAAAATTGAGGGTCCAGATCCTTAGATTATGCTGCCATCAAGAAGTTATCCAGGACTTTAAAGATAACAAGAACACTTTTCCACTAGTTTTGGTATAAATATAAACTAAAAAAGTTCCACAAAGCAGCTTCATTAATTAATTAAATTTTTAAATTTTAAAGATAAAATTCGAAATTCTAAAATATTTTATTAAGACCTTAGGAAACCACACATGGACTACAATTATGACTTTGACAAGGCCATTGCATTATTGTATGCGCTTTCTGGAGGTCAAACCTCCTGCTTGGCGCTAGTATAGTACTTACTGTCATCCAAAATTTCATAGTCAAGTGTTTCCCACACAGTTAGATTAAAGATTTTCCACAGCAGGGTTATCCTGCATTTGGGAACTTACCTGGGCCCTCTTGCCCAACTGTTTTGTGGCAGGGTTCAGGGATCCCATCCATCACAAAATCTTGTCCCTCAGACAAAGTTACCAATAAATGTTAGAGGGTTTGGGCTGAGCCAGACTATGCGCAAGTCTAGTTGCTTAAAAACTCAGAGAATCAACAGTCATTGTCTCTCCTGACATTTTTGAATAAGAAGACATAATATGACACGGATATTGTTCTATATCATAATGATAACTTGGGAAAATATACCTTCTCACTGTTCCCCATTTTGTCTCTGATAGTTTCTACACCTCCATTAAGGTCTTAAGAGTTGTTATCATTGTTCAATCATTTTTCCTTAACTCTAAACCTGGATGATTATATTATGCCCTTACAAAAGCTAGTAAACTCCTTGAGATTACCTGATGACTTCACAATTATGAAATGCAGCGCCTCCTTCAACCAGGAGCAAGCTCACGTGCCAATAGTAAAAGGGTCCCAGAATTTTTTGAGGCTATTTATAAATTGTCTCATAATTTGTTTTCCTAGGTCAGATCGCATATTATTTCTCATAACAACCACTTTAGTTACTACGATTTGATTTTGAACAGCAAATTTGGACAATCACACACAGGAAAGATGGGCGACTTTAATAACAAAAATAATACAACATGGGCGAGCGTTGCGGCGAGTGGTGCACTTAACGGTGCAACTAAGGACAAGAAACGCCCTGGAGGGAGACCAGGAACCCAATCCATAAAAAGTTGCAAACCCAGACACCGTCTGGGTTTATGGTATTTACTGTAAAGCACGCGCAATACATGTACATTGAATTCAACCAACCTTTGTCAAAGGTGGAGCATGGTATCAGACTCTTCCTTGGGGATGAGTCACCAACCCTGTGGGAGAAAACATGTGAGGCACAGCCCTCACTTTTCCCTCACGCGGTGTACATAGCTGCCAACAAAATGGGCCAAGGCTGGATCAATATTGGTTTCAAAACAGCTGATGAAGCCAATGCCGCAGCAAAAATCTGCGTGGAAATTGCCCTCCCTGAGGGCAAAAATTGTGTGCACCGCGTGCACCAGATGGAACAAAGTGAAAACTTTGTTCATCTCTTTTGACTCGCTCCCCATCAACCTTCCTCGTAAGGTAATCAATGAGGAGCTCTGCAAAGGTCTCATGGCCTACGGAGAAATCCAACAACTTGAATTACAGCAGTTTTGCTTAATGCCTGACCTGTGCATAAGCAAAGCTATCGCTGTAATCAACCCCTTCCCAAAAGTGGAAGAGGACTTATCCAGAATTTCCCGCACAGCAGAATTTCACTTTGCAGATGGGGGCCAGTTGGCTGCATTTTGAGTTATGCCAGAATGCGCACCGCCCATTTGCAACCACTGTGGCTCACTGGGCCACAAGGAACATGCATGCTTTGTGAAAGAGGGATTAATGGAAACTGATTTTTGTGAGGAAGCTATGGATGAAGATAATGAAAACTTTGCCAAAATAACTGATGGTCACCACCCATTCCGCTGGGGTGAAGATGGACTATACTCCATTGTGGACCCAGTTATAAGTAAACAACGTAAAGCAGCACAAAAAGCCTGCAAGTGAGCAGCAGCCAAAGCGGCGGCACACGTGGAGTCCACCATTAACCCTGGACAAATTTGGGAGGATATTTCGGATATTCACTGAACCAACCAATCAGAACAATATGCCCAGGTCAAAATTTTCACAGTAACTGGACTGAGTCACAAAGCGACATCAGTCATGCACATACTGAGGAACAATGCAACTGCAATTTGGGTGAAAATGCGGTGCACAATTCAACAAAGGTGAACCTCAAAAATATAAAATCCAATCAACAATCTGCATCAAATCAACATGAGACCTGTGCAGGAAAAGTTGACGCAAATGCAAAAAACTGCAATTCCCTTGAATCATTGGGTCAGATCAAGGGAACCAACAATGGCAGTGAAAGAGTTGGAGTACAGACGCAGAGCATGGCCAAAATGAGCCGTGGTGGGATAGGGCCAGAGGGCCCTCCCAACCGCTCCTGAGGCGCCGCGGGCACATCAGTGTCAATAGGGATGCTAAACATCGCGGGAGCCAGGGCTCACACATCCCAAGCCAAAAAGCTGGCATTCCTGCGAAAACCTCCTGTAGACATCTTGGCCATCCAAGAAACCCACTGTCTACAAGGGGAAGAAGAATCCTGGTCAACCAGGGTCACACCATCACAATCAGTGTGGACGTCTCACTGTGGGGTGATTGTCCAAAACAACAAAAAATTTAAAATTACAAACTCATCATCACACTTGCATGGTTGAGTCCTGGTAGCAACAATCACATGCCAAGAGGAAATAATTTTGTTAGCATGTATCTATGCACCATGCACTGCAACTGAGAGAAAACAATTTTTTGAAAACATTTTTACTCTCACCCTCCCACCAGATACCATCATGTTAGGCGATTTCAACTGCTGGGATAACCCCAATACAGATTGATGGCCTAATCCCAGGGGATACCCACCTGGACACATTGAATACCGTACAATGAAGGCATCTCTTGGCTTACAGGATGCTCTTCCCCCCAATTCACCACTCCTTCCCCATATGACGAGGCCCAACATATGTGAGGGAGCACTCATATCAATGAGTTACATTGACCACATCCTCATCCCGCAATCCCACCATTCAAGAATCTCCAAATTTACAACAAAAAAGATCAATTTTTCTGACCACTGATTAGTTACAGTGCAGTTAGCGCCAACCCAATACCACACACAGGTGTCACCTTGGAGAAAGCTTCACCTGGAAAATATAAAATTGCCCAAGATATCTGACTGGGTCAAAAACAAGGCTACAAACCCAGGATTCACAGCCCCATTCACTTCAGATCCCATTGAAACATGGGAAAATTTCAAAAATGATTCAATTAACAAAACCTGACATATTGCATCACGCAAGTACACCGCGGACATGGCCACAATCAAGCGTACCTTGGCGGAACTAGACCACCTGGAAATAAATACTCTGAGATCTGGCTATAGCCCTAACTGGGGATGCAAATGGGCAGAAATTTCAGCCCAACTTAACAATCTCATCTTCAAACACCAACACAGAATCAAAGTATCAAACAAAGGTAAGTTCATAAAGGAAGGCGAAACCTGTTCAACATACTTTTTCCACCAATTCCACTCCTGTGGAAACCAGCCCACATGTACACAGGTCTGCAAGACCAATGGCACCATGGCAAATGACCCCAAGGAGGTCAAGGCGGAAGTACACCGCCATTACACTGAATTATATTGTGAAACGCGAACAGATTCACAAAAAATTAAAGAATTTATTCAAACTGCCAAGATACAATGTACACCACCAAACTACAATATACTATCCCTTATCACATGGGAGGAGCTTTTGAACAATTCGCGGTGCACCACGTAGGAAATGCCCAGGGCCTGATGGGATACCCTACAAATTTTACAAAAAATATTTTCAATAAATCGCCCCCCTCCTATTGGCGTCTATGAACCAGAGCTTGTTGGAAACACGCCTATTACCAGGAGGCCATGAATCCTACGTTATAACATTGTATAAAAAGGGTGACAATTTGGACCTGGCCAACTGGCGCCCAATTGCACTCTCCAACACTGACACAAAAATTCTAACAAAAATTTTAGCAGCCAGATTAAGTGCAATCACATCTGACATCCTATCACCCAACCAGTTTGGGTTTATACCAGGGCGTTCAATATGGAACAACATTCACCCTGTTGCAAACATTTGCCAATCCAAAGCAACTGGTGCCCTGGTCTTCTTGAATCAGGAAAAGGCGTATGACCGTGTTAGCTGGCCATACCTAAAAGAATGTCTACATGCCTTCAAACTCCCACCAAGATTCATAAAATGGGCGATGCTCCTAACAGAATCTGCAACCATGGCTGTATGCGGCCCTGGATTCCTAACAAAAAGATTAAACCACACAGAGGGCTCAAACAAGGGGACCCCCTCAGCCCACTGCTATACAATATTAGCTTTGACCCACTCCTCCGAGTAACTGACTCACGTCTCATGGGGATAACCGCACAAGGACAACCAACAGTCAAGATACTGGCCTTTGCGGATGACTGTGTAGCAGGTACAGCAAACAATGAAGATGCCCGACAGCTGGAACGCACTATAGAGGAATACTCCAAGGTGAGCATTGCATCGCTCAACAAAAGAAAGACAGAAATCATCCTATTGGGCAAATAAACAAACAATTGGGCCACAACATCAGAACCTCATACCAACACATGAAGAAAAAACCCAATCATTTTACCCTTTGCAACACATCCCACCACCACTCCTGTCTGACACTTTGGAATCTGGCTAGAATCAGGGGGATATGCTATTGAGACAATAGAAAGTAACCTGTTACAACGGGTATCCAAAAATGTCGCCTCCCTCAAGGGAAGAACCCCAGGACTAACAGGACGAGTTACAGTTGTTAACTCGCTCATCCTCCCAATACTTTGGTACCAGGCCCACGCAATCGCCTTCTCACCTACCTTTATAACCTCAATCCGCGCGCTTATCCAGGGCTGGCTGTGGCCTGGCTCTCACCCTCCTATACAGATGGAAACACTATTTAGCCCACGCTCAAGCGGAGGCATGGGACTAATAGATTTCGAAAGCCATGCCAATCACATCCTAGGTATATGGATAAAGGAAGTCCTTGCTCCAGACCTCCCGCAACAATATTGGTCCAGAGCAGCAAGGACTAACTTTGCACAGGCGCTCAAACTAACAAACCCACATAGTCCACCCAGACTACTTTCATGCCTTGCCAAGCACCCTACTGCAACAGGTCCGCATGGAACCTCCCCTCATTTCAAACATATCCTTTAAACTATCCGCCGTATGGGATGGACCATAGAGAACATGGGTACTATACAGAGAAGGGGAAGACTCAGCCCCCAGTTCAAATTAAGAAACCCAGAAAACCACCCCCAGAAAGATATGCTCGCAACAACCCCAAACATAGCTAGGATAGAATACCTAGATATGTTGGACATACCTTATGATTTAACCATACAGAAGGCAATGTGGAAAATGACTCACCACCCACTCCTACAGCCAAGGATAAGAGCAAACGCTTGGCGCTGTCTGAGAAGGACTTATAGGACATCAGACCGTTCCAACTCCTTCCACAAAACATGTGCAGTATGTGGAGGGGAGGGATCCCTACATCACCGCCTAAAAACATGCCCCCCAACCAAAGCTATATGGCAGGAAGTCGCACGCCTGCTCAAGATCCAAAACGAACAGGAATTCTCGATATCAAAGAGCATCTTCGCGCTCCAGATTGAGTCACCAATCCCATCCACACTCCGCTCCCTAATAATACCCATTGCAATGTGGACAATACACACAATTGCATTAGATGCGTTCAAGGGCACGGTCCCAACCATTCATGGGATTATTAACAGATTCCATGTCCACTTACTAGAGCACTTCCAAGCCTGGCTCTATGGATATATGAGACCAAGGCAATAAGCACTCATAGAATCATGGTTCCCACTCTGGTTCCTCCACACAGACCCTTTCCTTCACACCTGCTCCATAGCAGGGGAAACCCCCTCAAAGTAGTGCACCAACCCCCCATACCTGGCAGTCCCGCTGGCAGCAGGGGTAACTTGAGTACCCTGGGGTGCCCAATTCTTATATTTCTTAGTTATTCTCTTAGTTTCACGTATATTTTGGTAATGTCCATCCCCTGGTCGGCTTACCTCGGTTAATAAAAATATAAATTGTCTCAGAAAATAGTAGCACAATCTGGGTATCAATAGGTGAAGAAGACACCATATAGAAGTCATATTGATGCTTTAACAGACCCTTAGTTACCATTACCAGTTAAGATGTGCTCATTATTGTTAAAAACAAGGATACAAACACTGAGGATGAAGGTATAACACTACTCATAGAATATAAGTAAACTGAACTTGATATGACTAATGTGGGTAATTCATTTGCGAGTAGCATGAGCCATGAAGCGCTTGCAATTGCACCAAGCCTTTCTCCTCAAGTGATTAACACAGAAGTATATATATTAGTGAAAAACAGCTTCAAACGATGTCCCTGTTACAAATCTCATAAAATTAATAAACTCCTAGTCGCATCATGTGTATAATATGATCAACAGTACTACATTAGTTATATCATTTTGCTCCTGCCAAAATCCAAGGACCTTTACGTTTGTAGATCTCACAGTGGATTTCCATAAAGAACTTTGGAAATCAAAATATTCCTGTGGATTGTAAAGCTCCCAATATATCGCCTACCACTTTTAAAGATGGATCAGATTAAGTTAGCGCTTTAAAGATTAAATACACAAAGATTTTCATATGTGCGTCCCTTTGTAGAACCATCAGATCCTGTGCCAGCACACTTGTCCTATGTTTGCGTCGCAGAATTGCAACAGAATTATTTAAAAAACAAGAAATATTATTGTGGGGTTACAACTCCTAAAGCCAGTCCCAGTGAATGTTCCATCAAAAACTTGTATAATATGATTGCGCTTTTTCTTTGCAATGATTATCAAAGTAGGCATCCACAAGTTATCAGAAAATTCTTTAATAAAATCTGGGGCCTCAAGCAACTTCATCAATAATTAAGTAAAAAGGCTCTGTATCTGTTCACCACAACAGAACTACCAGTCATCTGACCTCTTGTGTAATAATTGTCATTCTACAACTTTATAAACCACTGATCTTCATGGTCCATTAACATGAGTTTGTAGCCAAATCATTGGACATACCTAAACTAATATATCAATTAACATTAGGGGTGGTAAGTGCCAACACTTGGTAAGCATTGACCTAGAATAAAATAATCTGTACTTAAGATCATACTATCATGCCAACAAGATCCCTCTAGTCCATATTCTAGCATGGACCACATGGTGGCATCTACATTGGAATACTTCTTTTCTGACGCTGTTTATAACCTTACTTTTATGCCACATGCCCTTGAACCTTATAAGAGCTTCTTTGACATGAATGACACTAATCAATTGATGTAACAATCTGAATTTTGCTTAACCTCCACTAATCAAAAGATCTTATAAAATAAACTGCCTGCTATATATGTACACTGCTGTGAAAGACAAAGAATGTAAACTACATTGATGAAACGTAAAAAAGGATGACTGACTAAGAAGACCTCAATGATAATGTCATAAGTTAAACTTTTTTGAACTAATGGCAGTTTCATACATGCATGGATTAAAGACATTATGACAGCGTTACAGTCCCTGAACCTACCCCTTTACCTTAAGGCCATCTCCTAAACCATCAACTAATTTAAGGATGTCTACAAACTCAATCTATTTAATACCACCAAGTATGGGTGAAAGAAGGCATGTAGTGGTTAACTTTCATCTGCAAAAAACAAGGCATTTATTAGTTCAAGGTGTCAGGAAATTAGATTGCAGGGCTGGGCGAAGGAACAGGCTTTGAAGCTTCTTAGAGTCAGTTTTAGTTATTATTAATAAAAATACAGAAAGACATCAGAACCTTCAGGATGGTCAAGGCTTTTCTAATTACCTCAATAAAGACCTAAAACTAGAAACTTTTTTAAGTTATATAAGCGAAAAACGATATATCATCTATTTAAGACTTGGGATATATATAGGGTATTGGGTTTATTTCACATGTGACGTTCTCTTTTGAACTGACAATTGGATCTCTTTAAAATTTAATAAGAGGAGCACGATGCAAAATCTTTCTTTGTGTTATTGTAGTCTTACAAAATTGATAGGGGTGGTTTCTTTGTCGCCTTGACCTTAGATGATTACAGACTTTCCTTCTTTTGTATGCTAGTTCAGGGTTGATGCCTTCATTAACACAGTGTCAGTATGAAAAATATCAGTAGGTATAAAGATTCTAATTTGACTTTATCCAATTTGTCTTTGTCCGCAGTTTGAGTTCACAAAATGCCCCTCAAGATCCTGTTGGAGGGGTATGAAAGCTCTGAGAAGTCATCCGTGCACCTTTTGATGACCATGCCCTTATCAACACTGACAGTAGATTATTATGACCCACAATTTATGAAGAACTTTTTTAGGCCAGACTAAGAGGTAGCAAAAGCTGTTCTTCCTCTGAGGCAATGATAGTAGAACATTACTAGTCCACTGGCTGTATATCAGAAAGGAGGTTTGTTGTAAATTGCTTTTTCCAGCCTCCTTGATTGTGGTAATCACCATAGAATATATAACCAGAGACTGTAGTTGAATAATCTCACTGGTAAAGGCTCGCAGATTGATCTCAGAATTTTTAGGAGTTGCCAATGGTATCATGGGTTATAAACTAATTGTTAAAGGTGTTCCTGACGTAAAGCGCCTTAAAGGGGGACATCTATATCATCCTGTATTAGCTGACCTGATAGGCAAGTAGAGCAATTAGTAGGAAATGATTCCATCATAATGGGTTGTTGGAAGCCATCTTTATTTAGCATCTATTTGAGGTACTCCGACCTGGGGACAGACATTACTGATGCTTAAAAAGCAAACAAAAAAAGTAACTGAAACAAACGGAACAACAAAACAAAACAAAATCCTTCCAATAAGGTAGGGAGCTGAGGACCGCTAGCCCACCATGGCAGAGGGGGAGGAAGAGTCAGGCGGTGCCTCTGCAGGCACAACAGGTTTTCTGTAGCAGTATGATTGAAGAGGCAGATATAAGCATAAATCAAGGGTGTTAGGGCATCAGCATGGTGTGGTTTAGGGCTGGAACAAAAGAATTGATATCCTCAATATTGGCCTGGAGGATAGCCTCTATATATTATGCATATAGTGTTTAGCTTGAAGGCGGGCATCAGGGAGTAGCGTAAACCTAGAAATACTCTCCTGGTGATTATAGTGTTTGGGGCAAGTGTCACTAGTTCAGCAACATATGCGGTAGAGTTGATGGTGGCCTCAGCCAATTCGCTGATTTCATCATGCTCTTCTTCAGGAAAATCAAGTGTAAAGTTAGGTAAGTGCAACCTTTTTTTGTATTCATAAAAAGACTCTGCAGCCATTTTGTGGATGCGGTGACAATGGGGCGAGGCAATTGCTGCTAAGAAAGCTGGTGGTCACTTTGGAAGGGGATGGCTTTGGGTTTAAGGGAAAAACGTCTGGGTGTGATAGGTTTGTCAAAATCTGAGTTATAATTAATCCAAGTCATAGCCATTTGTTGCTTCTTCACCTGATTAGTCAATCACCTTTAGGACAAGCTCACATGATTCGCCAACCTTATCCCATAGGGCCTAAAGATTTTGGGTCAATTGATTAGGGGAGGCATAATTAGGGTGGGAGGAAGTAGGCGAATGGGAGTTGCTTGGTGGTGAACAATGTTTAAGCCTTATTCTGATTGGTTGGGTTGAATTCAATTACTGAGTGTGTCTGGAGGTTTTTGTGGGTGCAGACTTCTCACTATGCTCATTAATAAAGTGTTTTGGGTGGGAATTGGCAAAAAACACCCCATTCAGACGCTGTTGAGGGTTCAGAAATAACCAGATATAGCGGCATAGGGCAGGACTTTTTAGAATGGTCTAACCCAAAACAGAAGAGACAGATATGTTGACAGTTGTTAACATGAGTCCAAAAGAAATTCTCTAGCGCCACAGCAATTCAAGCATGCAGGAGATTTGTTGGGCGATGGAGGAGTAGTGTGGGATGAGGGTGGAAAAGGCTCGAGGGGCAGCAAGGCGCTCTGCACCATAGGGAATGGTGGAGATGAAGTTGGGCTGAGTGTCATAAGCTAAAAACCACGCCATCAATTGTTCATACAAAATTTGGGGCCGGGAGATGTGAAGGGAGATTTGCAAATGACACCACCAGTGTGGTGTCAGCAGAGAGGCGAGTATGGGTAGTAGGAATGGGGGTTTTTTATAATCAAAGGAGTCAATGCTGCAGCTGCAGCATCCTCCTCAGTTTGGAAACCTATGTCAAAATAGCCCTTGAAAGGGCGGAAATTAGTAAGGCCAACTGGACAAAGGAAGCCATGGCAAGTTTAATAATTTTTTTGTCTGTATATGGGAATAAACGCACATAGTCAACTTGGAGGCAAAATTGAATAGTGGAGTGAGGGAGGGCGAGTGGGCGGGGGCAGACAGGTGGATGCATGCAATGTGAAGCGCTAAGTCACATGGAAGTACAAAATAGCCAGAAGAGTGTGGCGGACTATTCAAGCCCTTCCAAACTCATTTTCCTGCAGGGCGGAAATGAAAGGTAGTGAATTACCGCTGCCCCACACTGGAGCAGCAGGTGGCAGATCTAAGGACATCAACTTAAAATTGGTCATGGACAGTCGGAGTGTTTAAACTTACTTATCTAAATTTTCACTCAAAAGTGGTATCAAGTGGAAAGAAAAGTTTTGGTAGCTATCTTTATTAAAAAAAAGATAAAAGTGCTATTATCCTCTTTACAACACCATTTATGGAAGGGTTGTAGTGTGGTAGAAAAGCTTGGTGAGTGTTAAATAGGGTATTTAAAATGTATAATCACCTCTGAGGTGACTTATAAACTTTTATCAGATAAAAGCACCCCTAGGCTACCATACTATGTGAAGAGTTGCCAATAAAGGAATAAGGCAGTTGCTTAAGTGGTGGATAAAGGGATGTATTTAACTTTTATCCATTTGGTAAAAAGAACCACAGTGACTTTATATATTGGTGGCAGTGGACTTCTTTAGGCAAAGTGTAATGGACAGGTTTGTCCCATTTGTTACATTCCAACTCGGATAAGGATTTTCTGAATCTGAGTCATATTTTTTATAAAAGATTATTGGTTTGGTCATTTTGGGCGTTGGGTTGTGCCTCACCCAATTTGTAGATTATGCTTATGTGAGCCTAATCAATGACTCAGGTGAAGCTCCCAAAGCGCTGCCTAGTAAGGCGCACCTGCCCATTCTGAAGTTAACTTCAGAATTTTCACCCTAGCATGTCCCTTTCCTAGGGAGCATTGTCAGTTGCTCTCCAGATGAGCTCTGGTCGGCGGGTCATTCTTATTTTCCTGAATAAAATTAAGGTTGTTTTGGGGTTCACATACCTCACTTATCTGTTGGTCTTTTCCCTCGTCAAGGAGTTTTTTGAGTTGGTTGGTTTCAGACCAATTCCCCAAGAGGATTTGGTATAACCAACCAATAGAAGGTGAATGTTTGGTGCTGTTGGTGCCCCAAACCCCTCCCTACTTGGTTAGGATACTTTAGTTGACTGTCAGTGCACCAAAGTATTGTTCGAATATACAGTGGTCAGAGCTGGGGTTTTTCTGTCCATTACATTATTCTGAAGTTGTTGTGCACTGAACGCTGCCAATCCCCAGTTTGGTCCGACCTCAGTGGTCACTTGGTCTCAGTTGCTGAGGAACCTGCACCAGTGGGAGCTGGTGACTGATTGCCAACCCTGGATCCAAAGTGACCATCAGTTTAATATCCTGGTGGGCCCTCCCGCCCACCAGGGATTCAGCGGCACTGAGGGGACCTACCCCAGAAGGGCTCCCTCACCCGTGGATGGTCCACATGGAAAGGGGTCAAACGTCCAGCCGCGCTGCACTGTGCACCCCTCTCATGTTTTCTTGGTGAAAGCACCTTCCCAGTTGGGATGGGAAGATCATCACCAATGGGAGCCTGGGAGGGGGGCGCAACACAGCCACATGCTGGGTGAGCATACTTGTGCCAGGTGGGCTAATTCCAGCAGCCCAGTCCCAATTCACTCTCACCATTTGTTGTTTCCTTGAGGGGCCTGGAGTTTATCTGGGCTAATTTTCCCAGGGCTCAAGGTAACTCGCCCAGGAATCCCTTATCATGGCGGCCTTCCACTGTGGGGCCTCTCTTTGGGGATGGTCCTTCCTTTAGCGGGGGTGATGTAACAGATGGGTTTGTCCCATTCATTACATTCCAACTCGGATTAGGATTTTCTGAATCTGAGTCAGATTGTTTAAAAAAAGATTTTTGGTTTGGTCATTTTGGGCGTTAGGTTGTGCCTCACCCAATTTTTAGATTAGGCTTATGTGAGCCTAATCAATGACTCAGGTGAAGCTCCCAAAGTGCTAACTTTATAAGGTGTGCTTGCCCATTCCAAAGTTGACTTCAGAATTTTCACCCTAGCATGTCCCTTTCCTGGGGAGCATTGTCAGTTGCTCCCCAGATGAGCTCTGGTTGGTGGGTCACTTTTATTTTCCTGAATAAAATAAAGGTTGTTTTGGGGTTTGCATATCTTGCTTACCTGTTGGTCTTTTCCATCATCGAGGAGTTTTTTGAGTCAATTGGTTTCAGACCAATTCCCCCAGAGGATTTGGCGTAACCAACCAATAGAAGGTGAATGTTTGGTGCTGTCAGTGCCCCAAACCCCTCCCTACTTGGTTAGGATACTTTGGCTGACTTTCAATGCACCAAAGTATTGCTTGAATATACTGCAGTCAGAACTGGGGTTTTTCTATCCATTATACAAAGGACCTATAAAATAGATGCTTACTTTATGGAAAGTGGTCAAAGGAGCAACTACTTGATGCTGGAATATCAGATTGCCTGTCATGCTGGTGACAAGAGGTACAGGCATTTTAAAAAATCTTAGATAAAGTTGAGAATTCCTTCACAGAAGTATTATGATTTCAACCATCTATGGGTTTGTCACGCCACTCATGCCCATTGATAGTATGCCCTTCCATTATGACCTCAGTCCAATCAGAGGAGTAGACACAAGGGAGCCATTCTTTTTATTTATTCGAGGCAAGCCAACCAGGGGACGGAAACTACCAAAAGAAAGAAAGTGAGTAAGTAAACATTGACATGAAACCTGAGAGGGGTCAACTCCATTGTAAAAAGTTTTTCCACCTCCATATTGGGACTCAGATTTTTCTGGTTATGTTATGGGTAAGTTTTTTGTGTCAGTAGACCTACTAACCGCCAATAGCTTCCTTCGGCTGGTACCCCAATCAATGTGCAAAGGGTGGGACTTGAACCCACAACCTTCAGGTTGGTAGCTGTACGCCCTACTGACTTGCCTTCCCCCCTACAAGAGCCATTCTTTATTTACTAATTTTATAGCATTCCATCAGTTATTTGATTATTTACCGCACTATGTTTGAGCTTGCTATGGAATTCAGGAGTTTTGTTGGCCACAAATTGGAATGATAGAGGAGGTCATATAAGCGATCCTCCTCAGCAGATAAAACAGTCAGAACTGGCAATTGTTAAAGACAACCAGCGTTTTATGTATATCGCCTGGTCAATGAACAATTAAAGAATTGTAATTTTGTAATTGTAGGTCCCATTGGGCTAAACGGTCATCTAAGTCACACATCTGTTGTAACCAGTAAAGGGAGGTGTGATCAGTTATTAATGTAAAGTGCATTCCATAGAGGAAGGGTTAAAATTGAATAATGGCTAGGATGTCCTCCAAGCACATGCACTTGATAATGCTATAGTTCCATTTGGTCTTGGAAAAAGTCTTGCTACAGTACAAAATTAGATGTTCTACCTGGTTGTCAATGAGTTGCTCCAGAATGGCACTAACAGAAACATTGCTGGTATTGGTAAAAAGAATGAAAATCTTATCTAACTTGGGATGTATCAACGCAGGAGTTTTAGTTAGTGTCAGTAATAATGAATTGAAGGACCGTTGTTGTGACAAAACCCAATAGAAAGACAAGTTTTTCTGTAATAAGTAGACCAGGGCTCTACGAGCTCAGCAAAAAGTGGAATAAATAGGTGGTAATACCCAACCATCCCCAGAAAAACCATAATGTCTCCCAGACTTCTTTATGGAGACATCTTATGGCTTTGATTTGATTTAACAGCGGTTGGATACCATCTCTTGTTAGCTAATGACCTAGAAACTTCATTTCTCGCTGAAAATAGATGCACTTTGATGGCTAATTTAAAGACGCTTATAGTAATCATCTAAATACTTACAATAAGTGATAAATATGAGAGCCAAAAGTCTGGGAAAAGACATTAATATTGTTGAAATATACCATAACACAGGACAATCAGGTTACCTAGGATTTCATCCATGGCTTGTTAGAATGTATCAGGGGCGTTGAATAGCCCTTTTGGCATTCAGGTAGGTTCAAATAGGACCTTTTTGGAGTTGAGAGCACTTAGCTTGATCTTCTGAGGCAAGGTCTATCTTCCAGTACCCGCTGGCTAAATCTATTGCAAAGAACTGTAGGCCAACTAGCATCCAAAAGGACTTTTCAATCCTAGGTAAGGAATAGATGTCTCTCCAAGTGATTTATTTAATTTACAATAGTCCATTATCATGAGATGGGCCCATCTTTCTTCTTCATCAAAAGCAGAAATGAAGCCCAAGGGCTTTACAAAGGCTTCAATAGGACAGCCTCTCAAATTGTTTAATTTGAAAGTTACTTGGGCTTCCTCCAATTTGATATTTTTATAAGGCTTAATTTATATTGGCAAAGCATCTCTGGTATCTACCTAATAAGTCACTCCAGTCATTTTTAATATTTTAAGGCCTAGAAGACAAGATGTCAAGATATTTAGGTTATAGTTTTTCAGCAACCTCTCTTTGAGCTTTGGTAAGCTTTGCTCCAATATTATACTTGATGGTGGCTATAGTAGGATGATCAACCCATAATCCTGGAGAGTACCAAATTTATGTACGCTATTTAATTCAACAAGCAAAAGGCAACCATAATATATAGTCTTCTTACCCTATGAAATAAAATTTGGAGTCAGATTACCTAAAAAAACTGAGAGGGTCCCTGAATAGGCTGGTTTGAAATGCCTGGGCAGAGCAATATCTCCCTGATGGACAGATTATCTACCCTGCGAACTTCTAGTATATGGCCAGGGGCATTTATGCTTAGATGCGTGTATCACACAATGACTTGCTCCTGATCTTGTACTACCACTTGATATGGAGCATATAAAGGCATTCTTCTCTAAGCTTAGTGGATGAACAGGAATTTTTACACAAGGTCCTACTACATGACACTCAAACTGGTATGAAGTTCGTCATCTTCTATGAGGCATATTCTTTTTTTATTCTGTCCCTCTTTGTGACTGGACTTTGGAAAATAATTGGTACCTGAAGCCCAAGGATAGACAAATAGGACTCAGATAGGCTAATAATTATAAGATGCTCATGTAAGAATTAGTCTTAGTAATAAGTTGTAGCTCTGGTTTATGAGTATTGTAGAAGGAGCTTTTTTGAGGAATTTTCCAAACAAAATGGGTAAGGCCATTAAGCGCTAAGAGACCTAGTGCGATTTTTCTAGCGGTTTTTATACTCAACGTTATGTTGAAGGTCAGTAGCATCTTTGATATAATTACCAGCTTAGAAGTTATAAGATTAACTGGTGAGCTGGTGTTCACAATGGTTTTGATTTTTAATTATTATACTCAAACTTCATTTCTGGTGACTGAGTCCCCTAATTGAGGTTGTAATTTGAGGAAAGAAGCTGAGGGGTCACAGAGGGAACTATAGTAATTCAAATCAAAGACTTTGTCTTTGATAGTCATATCAGCAGATTCTCTAGTTGAGGGGGCAGCAGATGCAGTAGCTTGAGAAGTAGAGGGTTGATGCATAATGTGTTTGTCAACTTGAAGAGCCTCTCCCTTCATGTTGATGAGGGTTCCCTCCTCATTGACAAAAACTTTGAAACAGTCTTCAGCATTATGACAGCGTCTTCTGCATTAATTACATGGTATATTTTTTACTAGCCTCATTCTTCTCAAGAACATTGAACTGAGGGCGTCAGTTGGGAGAGTAGCTGGGTTTAAAAGCCTTCTAGAGTAAACTGGTGGGGACCTGATGAATGCCCCCTTGATGTCTGTTGGACATTTGCCCTCATGGCTCCAAGAAAAGAATGTTTTGGGTCAAAATGGGCCAAAATGAGAAAATTTCAGACATTTAAAAGTACTTGATAATGATAAGATCAATTTAAAAAATAATAATGATTTTATTGGCCAAAAGACCCTGGCTGATTCTTGGTGGAACCCCACAAATTGGGGTAATACTGTTACAAATACTAAATTGGCAATTAGCCAAAGTTAGGCAGTCAAATTGCCCCAACCATGCAAGGGAACCTGGGGAGTCCATTAGAGGTTTTTCCCCAGCCACATCCAGTTTCCTTCAAACACCTAAGTGGGGACCACCCCCTTTTATAGGCTTGGCAGAGGTCCCCCAAGGTGCAATAATTTTAGCTAATGAGGATTGGCTGAAATATATTAAATCATAACCCCACAGATACATACTGTCTAAAAATAATTCCCTATCCATCGTTCAGCCAAAGTGAAGCGTGTTTTCCAAGCTTTGATAGGCTAAATTCCCATATTTTCTAATTTGGATCCTACTATACTGCTCCAAACTAAACCATTAAATTTCCTTTGACCCTCAATATAGTTTAAATATTGAATGGTCAGACATTAAGATGGTTCATCTTTTTCCCTGTGCAGTGACACTAATAAAACTTATAAAACCAACCTTTTATTTATTAGTGTTTTTAGCCTTTTTATGTATAAACCTGTTGTGGAATCCAGCAACGTCCAAGCACCAGAGAGCATCAAAAAGCTGGATTCCCACAATGTCCAAGATGCTAGTGAATTTTCTCCTGTCATAACTGAATGTAACTGTAGATTGGGGTCAAGACGCCAAGGCTGAGTTGATGACAGTAATAGCTTAATTGTGAGATATGCAATATCAAATGACTAAGGTTTGGG
Organism: Massospora cicadina; assembly: GCA_022478985.1. Lineage (NCBI taxonomy): Eukaryota > Fungi > Entomophthoromycota > Entomophthoromycetes > Entomophthorales > Entomophthoraceae > Massospora > Massospora cicadina. Next base: position 163,846 of record JAKSZP010002685.1, read on the forward strand.
CCTCATAGTAGAATTTGTTAGCAAACTCAATTGGTGTTTCTCCATGTTTGATAAAAATAACCATAAAGACTTGCTTCTGCAGATACAGGGTCCAGTCCCTTCCAGATTCTTTTATCAAGGTAATCTTAACTTGACATCAAGTTTGGCTTTTCTTCAAGTGATGGACCATTATTTCTTGGACAATAAGACTAATCAGGTGGTTGGGACCATCTAGTGCTAAAAAAGACTAATCAGGTGGAAAGGTGTTTAACTTTTTGTCATTCAGTAGCCTCATCCATGGCGCTTTTAAAATTGTATAAAAAAGAGGTTATACTTCCTTCACTAGATTTTCATATTTTTTCTTAAATGAAGGCTTAGATTAGTAGAAATGAGTGTGGATAAAGTGTTAATAATAATTGGCTTTAAGGGTGGCAAAATTGAGAACCTGGTATCTTTATATTTATTGGGTCACATCTGATCAAGTTGAGCCCTCAAATCGTTCACATCATTCTTTAAGTCTGTGCATTGAGTCATTACTGTGGTAGCAGTGGCCTTTTTTGTAAGTTGTTCCTAAGCTCTTGTAATTCTAACTTCTGAGCTTCTAAAGCCACTTTAGTAGAAAGTTGTTCCTTCTTAATGGCTTCAATTTGACTGGTAAATTAGATAAACTGGTCATTGATGCAGTCTAGTCAAACACCTTTGTCAGAACTTGTACACCAGACAAGGGTGAACTAAATAAAACAATACATAAATATCTCCACATTTCAATGATTCATCCCAACCCTAACTTATCAAAGGCGTCAACCCCAAATTATCTGATGGAAGAAGAAGATATCTGGATGCCATTAAAGCCAATGTGTAAAAGAGGCCACCCTATTGATTCTGGAATACCACCATGTCACAAAAGAGGACATCTCATCATAAACCTCTTCCTGAAGTCCCAAGGATATTAATCATTAGTATAAGGAGTGTTTCATGTGTAACAACCCATATCACCCTATAGATATCTAACCTTTACAATTAAACAAGTCATCTTTTTATCACTTATATAATTATAAAATAAGCCTCTATTTTTAGGATTCTATTAAGGTTGTTCACCAAGCCTTGGTCATCCCAGTTGTTGAGAAAATGGTATGACTGGATGATAAGCCATATAGTTTGGTGGACCATATTTTATTAATTAAAGTGAGCCTTGAGATTTAAGTATTGAATTATATCAACTCAAAGCATTTTGTGTCATGTGCACATGACATCATAGTAGGGACCAACCCCAAAGATAAGGCTGGGTGCCAGGAGGCCCAGAAGATGAGGCTACAGGCCCTTTCTGACCTGAGGCATACCCTAGATCAACGCTGGGTATGGGCAAAATATGCCCAGGTTGGTACTAGTGGGGTGCCAAAGGCCCAGCCCCTCAAATCAGCCCAAGCGTTGAAATGGACAGTCTACTGAATTAATGTGAACAGTCCTATTCAGTTCATCAAGGAATGGGGTTTCAAAACCTGTTCTATTTATGAAACAACATGTTTGAGTCAAATCCAACTTCAAATGGTAACCCAAGTGAAGTCAGTTTTGGCTTATTTAACAAATTCAGATAGGAGCATTGCCCTATTGGTGGGTTGGTGCTTGGGTACACTACAGCAATACCCGTTTTACTGTTTTTTATATGATATTTCAAGCAATCCTGTGCGCGGACCCCTTCAAGGAGTTCTTGTGCTCCATTAAACTTGCCATTTTGGACAAAATAAGATTATCCCCTTGTGCACCGTTGGTTTGTCCAGATCCCCTCCAACCTGGGTCATTTATCCCTTTTTTCAGTGTGCACCACGCAGTTTTTGGCTGGTTATTTCTTGCCTTCCTTTGCTAAAGTTATTATTGCTCCAGCACCCTCTGCTGGGCAATAATACTTTTTATTTTAATGACTAGTTCTCTGATGTTGGGCCTGTGCACCGAGCACTGCCACACTGGGAACAGGAGAGTTATAGACACTCTCCTTATATTTTGTTATAGATGATTCTAATTTTGGCAAATAGAGAGAATTCTGCCGGAGCCTTAAGGATTGGGCAAAAACCCATAAATCTTAGTGAATAGGGGAATAAAAAATCTGAAGGTTGAAACAGACTGAGAATACTGAGGACTAAGAAATGAGCAGAAGAATGGAAAGAGGATAGGTTTTGGTAGTAAGAAAGGAGGTAGGATTAGAGATGAAGAAAGAGGAGAAGTTTTAGCAGGGATTGTACACTATCTTTAATATAATTGCCAAAGCTCACTCACTCATCATTATATATCAACAATGTCAAGGCCTAGAAAGATGAAATTTACATAGATATTCAATAGTACTGTAGATGTGCAATAAGAAAGAATTTTTTAATTTTCTTAGTAAAATAAAAAGTTTTATATGTAATAAGTAAAAATCTTATATGTTTTTAATGATTTTCAGTATATTGTTATGGCTGAGAAGTTTGATATTTGGTTGATTCAATAGTTTAAATGTTTTTGGTGAGCGGTTGGTGGTTTTAGGTTGATTAATAAGCTTAACAATTTTAATAAAGCATTTAGTTATTGGTTGATTCATTAAGTTAATTAGTTTTGGTAAGTGGTTGGTGTTTTTGGTTGTTTTGATACATTTAGTTTTAGTTTAAAATTTTTTTGGTGATTGGTTGTTTTTTAATTTAGTGGTTTTAGATAAATGGTTTAGCAGTTTAGTTAATTTAATAGGTTTAATTGGGTATGGCTGAGTGGTTGATAATTTTGTATTGATTCAATAGAATTTGATATTTTAAGTTTTTAAAGATATCTACCAATATAAAAAATAGTTGATTAGGATCATCAGGTAAACTTTAAGCCCACAAACAAATCTGTGTTAAACTGGGGATCAACAAGAATTAGCATAAACTTTACTTAACAAAATTATCATTCTTTTTATTTGTTTATATTGGATGCATTATCTTATGAGCAAATACCCAAAAATCACCAAACGTGGCACAACTACTTTATAAAGTTTGGGATTTGTAATGTACCTTTTTTTAATCAAACTATATAAATTTTGGCAATAGGTCTATATAAGATCTAAAACATATATGTTTTCAATAGTAATTATATAACAATTTGTCTGAGAATTTCATACTAACTTAAACCAATAGTTTATAGGTTTTGATAAGTGGTTGGTAGTTTTTAGCTGTTTTGTAAGTTCAACAATTGGTTATTGTTGAGTCATGGTTTCTTTTTTGGTCAATTTGATGGACCCAATAGTTTCAGGTAATTGATTAATGGTTTAGTTAATTTAGCAGGCTTAATTGATTTTGGCTAAGTGGTTGGAGGTTGGAACCTGTAATAGATTTATAGGTTTCTGAACTTATTGGTGGCTATCTACCAATATAAAAGCTAAAACAATTGATTACAATCTGGTAAGTTATAAACACCATAGCAAAGCATGGGTATTCCACTAGTAATTGCTAAAAATGTTTTGAAGTTGGTGCCTATTTCAAACTGACTTGTAAAATTTTGCTCACAAATACAAATTAGAGCTTATATTGTATTAGGTCCAAATTTAAACTGTAAGAAACTAATATCACACAGTGCTGAGTATACACAGGTTCTTTTTGTTCATTTTTTTACAAAAGAGACTGCATGAGACAAAGATATAAGTTCTTCAATGAAAACCAAATTTATTGGTTGATAATTTGCATTATCATTAGTCTTTTAATTTATACTTATTCTTTTTTAGTACTAGATGGTATTAATTTATACTTATTCTTAAAGCAGAATTATAACAAAGCTGAAATTTATATTGATCTTGTTGTTTAGTTGCATCTGAGCCTTCAAGTATGGATATATAGTGCTTTTTATTGCAGTAAAGTTTATCTTATGTGTTTTGCAAAGTACAATCAGTTTGCTATTATATATTTATTGTCTTGTGTTATGTACATGCATGTGCATGTGCTATCATTATATAGTAATTGTGTTTCTATTTCTTTCTACATTGCAGGTTATATATTGTAAAGAGTGTACATCAGTTCAGTGCAGTCTCTTAATGTACTGGTTGTTGATATTTTAGAATTTTTTTGGTATTGTTTGTTGCTTTTGATTGTTTGAATGTGGTGTCTTGTGTGATTATTTATCCCATGGATACTCTTATCTCTAGTGATGTGTGTATGAGTCTGTATATGGGTAAGTGTATGATATTGTTTATGCAGGGGACTGCTTAAACTGGTCTGTGCTGGTATATATTAACAAACAGTTTGAATGTATTCCATAGAGTTGATAATATAAGTACTAAATAATTACTGATAACTATCTTCAATTTAGTCATAAAAGGTTCTACTTGAGGCCTGTAAAGGGTTATATAGAATTATACTAATCTCATCAATAACTGATATAATTTGAGCATTAATAATGGAAGTGACTGTCATGTTGATCATATAATAATTGACTTCAAAAAATACACTAAAAAGTGTATATATAATCAATTAATATATATACCTAGCACTGTATGTTCTTTTTTTTAGTACTAGATGGCCACTGTATGTTCTTAGTTGCTTATAGTTTACAATTGGGCTTAATCTAATATAAGCTCTAATTTGTATTTGTGAGCAAAATTCTATAAGTAAGTTTGAAATATGGCACCAACTTCAAAAAGTTTTATTAATTTATCATACTTTTTATCAATTATTTTATACTTTTTTAATGCATTTTTTATTGTTTATTTTATACTTTTTAGTATTTTTATTAAATTCAGTTCTTTTTTCCCAAAATTTTATTTTATTTTAGTATCATTTTTAAAAATACTGCCTACATTAATTTCATTTTTCCATAGAATATTTATGCTAAGTTTAATTAAAATTTGTTCAATAGTTTGAGATATGGATATATATAGATATATACAATGATTTTTTATATAATTAGATAAGTTCTTAACAAATCACCTTTAACTAGATGCTGCCTGATTTCAATTAATTTTAATATTCAAATCCATCTCTATCAGCCATCTGCTCGCTGTTGCTAAGTTTTAATCTAGGCTTATCCAACCAATCACTTAAGTAATCTGACCATCCCAGGCATCTTTTTAAGAGTTAAACGTAATGATGACATCATACAGTATGACAATAAATGAAATGTTGCAGAAAGTTTTGAATTATGTCCAGTTATAGATATATATCATCCTCTTAAGCTTTTACCATCAAGTAAAAGTAATTTTTGCAGGCATGTTTGTCATCAGCAATAGTACACGTTTTATTTGCTTTCGGTAAAATTATGGAAACCCTGCAAAACGTATGTTTAAACTTTGGCCGCACAAAAGGATCGGAATTAGCATTTATTAATTTGGATTATGGTAGAATCTTAATTTAGCAGCAATACAGGTCCGATTAGGAAATTGGTTTTTGAAACCATATGAGTTTTAATATAGCCAATGAACTTTGGGAAACTTATTTTGGAAACCAATTATAAGCTGAGACAAACTTAAATTAGAAATTTAACTACGTTAGAAAATTTAACTCAAATTTGCTTTTAATGGATTATAAATTTGGAAGTCTGCATAATTTTTAGGAGTTGAGCATTGTTCGATTGGAAGATTTCTGGCGTGCGTCAAGTATCAAATTGGGTGAGATAGTTCATAGTTACTGGAAACGCTCTTAATCAGCTTTTAGTATATTAAGGTTGCTAATTAAATAGCGCTCTGTACAAACTATAGATTCAAGTTAACATTCACTTGATTAATTTATTAAGCCAATCTAATATTTTCTTGTCCTGACTTAGCTATTTGACTGTTTCATACACTTTAGCATGCGATCCAGTTCATGGGAACTACCTGCTATGCGTCCAAGTCCTAATAGACAGAGCCCTACCGAGCTCAAAGTCCCATTGCCTTCTCTCGAAGCTCGTATTTTCCAGACCTCAAAGTCCTATTCTCAAAAAGCGAGTCGGGTATTTGATTTACCCCCTGCGCCCACTTTCTACCCTACCGAGGGGGAGTTCGAGGATCCTGCTCTTTATATTGCTTCTATTCGCAAGGAAGCTGAAAAATATGGTATCTGCAAAATTGTGCCGCCCCCTTCTTTTGCTCCTAGATTTGCTCTCGATTTTGAGGTAAATTTTTAGCTTTGATTTACCCCTTGTTTTAATAGCCGGGCTTTGATCGCTAAGCCGTCTTCGGACGAGCATTTTTACTCTTTCTTCAACTGCGTGCCGATTTTGTAAACTGAGTTAGTTTAAGCTCGGTAGATCGATTTATATTTTTTCTTAATTTATTATTTTGGTAAAGGGTTTGGTTGTTGTTGGGGAGTCGGGCTCACCTTTTTTCTCGGCATATAGTTTTTGAAGGGTGGCTTATATTTATAGACATGTCGTACTGTGGGTGGTTCATTTTTAAATTAAATAGTTTCTTTTAGCTTTTTGGAGATCCATAGTAATATCGGTAGCTCTATCGTTTCGCTTTCTAAATTAGATTCCCTGGTTTTAAAATTTCTTACTGGTTAAAAGTTGCTTATTTCTTTGCTTTTTGTTTGCAATTTCTTTTCAAGGGCTGGCGAAATAAGAACGTTAAAGGTTGGCTCATCGCTTTGCGATACATTTATTAATTAGCTGGAGTTACGGAGCTCATAAATGCTATTTTGGATCCGCTTATGCTTTAAGCTAAATATAGGCTGTGAGCTGACTAATTTTAGACGTTTCGGTTCCAACCTCACAAGCAGAAGCTAAATGTGATTGGGGCCAAGAACCGACCTCGACTCAACTTTATGGAGAATTTCAAGGCTCATTGCCAGCAGACTGGGGCACCCAACAAGGCCCTCGCCCCCATTTTTTGCAACCGCAAGCTCGATCTCTATGGTTTGCACTGCCAAGTGGAGCAGATGGGAGGGTATATCGCTGTTTCGCGCGAAAAGAGATGGGCGGAGGTGGGGCGCAACCTCGGGTATGAATCCTCTGAACATGCCAATTTCTCGACCAACCTACGCGTATTATACGAGAAACATCTTAAACCATTTGATAACTATATCAAGTGTGCCCCGACTGCTAAACCAATGGGCCGTAAGCGCAAGTTGGCCCCGATTAACGCTGAGTACGACAGCGACGACTGTGGGGTTTGTCTGAGTAGCAAAAGTTTTGAAACTTTGCTGCTTTGTGATTCGTGTGAAGTGGGGTTTCATCTGTATTGCCTCGAGCCCAAACTGGAGACGATTCCCGAGGGTGACTGGTTCTGCCCCACTTGCCTCAAGTCCCGCGAGGCCAAATTTGAGTTTGAGAGGGGTGAGGCTTGCACGCTGTGTGAGTTCAGCGCCAAGGCCGATGATTTCCGCCAAACGTACCTCACCGAACTGCTAACCCGTGACGGTAAGAAGCATCTTCCGTTGGTGTCCATGTCTGCGGAAGAAGTGGAGAATTTGGTGGAGGAGGAGTTTTGGCGTTTGGTTGACGACCCCTTTAATGAAGTGGTAGCGGAGGGTGGGGTTGAGCTTGAAGTAAATTTTCATGGCAGTGGCTTCCCCACGGTTGAGCGCAACCCCTCTGACCCCCACGCCCGCCACCCTTGGAATCTTAACAACCTGTCAATTCTTCCGTCCTCCATCCTTTCTCACCTCAAGTGTCCTATCTCGGGCATGACGGTACCTGCCTTAAATGTGGGTCAGTGCTTTTCCAGCTCATGCTGGCATCTTGAAAATCACTATGCATATTGCGTCAGCTATCACCACTGGGGGGACACCAAGACGTGGTATGGTATTCCTGCCAACCATGCTCCCATATTTGAGGTGGCATTCCGTCGCGAGGCGCCTCAGCTGTTTGCGAAGCATCCTGACCTTCTGGCGAATCGTATCACCACCCTATCGCCAGCCGCGTTGCTTACAAATGGCGTCCATGTCTATGCTGTGGATCAGCACCCCGGCGAGTTTGTCATCACTTTCCCTCGCGCCTACTATGCCAACTTCGATCATGGTCTTAACTTCAACGAGGCTGTCAACTTCGCTCCTGCTGACTGGGTGCCTCACGGTCTGGAGTGCCTAGCTAATTATCAGAAGCTTCGTCGTCCGCCTGTTTTCTCCCACCATGAGCTGCTCCTTCGGGCTGCCAATTCTACCCATGACGCAACCTTGGCTGCGGCCCTACTGGCCCCGCTTGAGGAGTTGAAGGGTCTGAGTCTTGAACTGCGCACCCGTATTTTCCGCTTTACGCAAAAATCCGCCAATGCGCCGCACGGTGAGGTCATTGCTCAGTGTGACATATGCCATGCCTTCTGCTTCCTCATGTCAGTAGGTTGCAAGTGTCAGGAGAATGGGTTGGAAAAAAGAGCCCGCGTAACCTGCCTTGAACATTGCCCTGAGCTGTGTGAATGTGATCTCTCCCAACGTGTTTATCATGAACATGTTCCCGTGGGCGAGATTAGCCGCACCATTGCTCGTCTCTCTAAAGTGGTAACTCCTGCGTCAAACTGGGTTGAAAAGTATGCCAGTACTTTATCCACTGTTTTCCGTCCATGGCTATCTGAGCTCGAGGCATTGTTATCCGAAGCTTATGGTCTGAATGCAGAGCCTCCCGAAGAAGCGGCTCAACTTTCGAAGTTTATCAAGTCCTGCCAGGCTTGGAAGGTCCGAGCCGATCTTTTGCTTAAAGCGTTTCATACGCGCACTAAGGAGGATCTCAGCCAACTCCCTCCGCCAATTGAATTGGTTGCACATATTCGTAACCTGGTCGAGCAAGGCGAACGCCTTGGTTTCCAGTGCGATGAGCAGGCCTCTGTTGAATTGCTGGGGGAGTGGACAGCTAACTTTTGTTCGGCTGTCTGCGTCTTGCTTGAGGACCCGAATTTGACCCTGGAGCAAGCTCATTACTACCAGGCTCAATATTCTCAACTGGGGTTGACCTTGGAGGAGGGGGAGAAGATTGTTAGCCTGGTTGCACGGCTTGAATGGTGTGCGAGTGCTCGAGAGCTACTTCGTGAGGGGGATGAGGATATTTCTCGCCAGGCTGAGGAGTTGCACGCCCGCATTCCCACCCCTATCTGCTCTAAGGTTCAAGAGCTCCTTGATGCGCTTAACAGCCGTATGTCTCACCAGTCCACCGCCAAAGCCTCCCCTCAGTTGCCCGAGAAGGTTTTGCCTAAACTCATCCCGAGCATCGCAGTCCAGCAAGTGCCTTTAGATGTTAATAATTCGCGCCCATCCGGCGAGCTCCAGAGCCTGATTGATGTTGCCCAGAATCTGTTGACATTATGTGAATCTTCCGACCCTTTGGTTCGCCCCTTAACTTCCAAGCCGTTGGGCTTGCTTGAGAGTGCTAAAGAGGTGCACCATTTACATCCCATATTCGACCAAATCCAGAGGAAGTTGAATGCGATTGATCCTTGGATCAAAGATTGTATTGTAAAACTGACCAATCAACCCCAGAATGGTGGCTTTCGGCGTTCGCTCCAGGCCCGCTTAGCCATTCTAATGAAGCAGGTCCAAGAGCACTCTCATGGGCAAGGCAACCAGGGATGCATCTGTTTCTCTAAGCCTGTAAAGGATGGTGACAATACAATAACTTGTGGCAGTTGTGGGGTGCAATATCATACCAACTGCTTGCCTATCATAGAACCACTACCCAGGGCTTTTATCTGCCCTATCTGTGATGTCACAGTCTATCGTCCAATTTGTACTGACCGTATCCACTTTAGTGAGATTTATATTTTGGTCAGCAGTGGGAAGAAACTTCCTTTTATTCCCCCCGAGCTTGTCCAATTGATTGAGATATCCAAGTGCCTGGGGAAGATTAGTAGTCAGGCAATCGCATTGTCTCATGCCCCTAGCACTACCATAACGTCCCTCAAGGACCAGCTACGGTTGCTGGAAAGCTTGAACATCTTTATGGAGAATGAAACAAAGGTTCTGCGCAGCCGTATTGCCCGCCTGCCTCTTCCTACCCTTACCCCACTTATTATGGAGCCTATTGTCTCACCTCCTCAGAGTTATACCCTTGCAAGCACAAATTCAGCCTCATCTGGTACTAGACATTCACAAAGCCAAGAGAGCAGGGGCCCCGCCTTATCAAGTGGTGACACCTTTAGCATTGCAAACTTAGTTGCAGGGTCTAGATCGTCAGCCTCAAAAGCTCCGATTTGCCCTGCTTCCCCAGCAACTGGACCAAAAGCTCCGATTCGCCCTGCTTCCCCAGCAACTGGACCAAAAGCTCCGATTCGCCCTGCTTCCCCAGCAACTGGACCATTACGGTCCCATCTTGTTCCCATCCTTCCTGCAGGGGCTATACAGTCTAGAAAGGTCCCCATTCTTCCCCGGCCTATTCCTCAAGTTTATTCTTATGGTCAGTCTCTCCACTATGCCCAGCGTACAGGCTTCTCTACCGCTTACCAATTTTCAGGTTCTGGCAATAACCAGTTTGGATCTCAAAATTATACCACCCACCAGAGCGGTGCCCCGGTGAAGAATGTGGAGCAGATGCGCGAGGTCTTTTACAGGGATAACCAGGGGCAGGGCCAACCAATGCTATATCATACTGGGCATTCGATCCCTCATGATCTGCAGACCTTCCAGCCTAGAGTTACAACCTACCCTAATAGCCCTCCCGGCTGTATAGGTCATTTGGCTCGTCACACTGCTACACCAAGGCATCACTTTCAGATTCCTCACAACGCTGGCCTCCCTACCTCTACTAGCTCTATGCCAGTTTACGGTGGGATCAACACATCTCATATTCTCAGCCCAGCTCAGGCATCTATCCAATCAGCACCAACGATTATCATCCACCATAATAATTCGACTTCCAATCTAACTCTTAATGATAATGATAGTGGTTCTCATGCAGGCTATCCCTGATTGACTGGACAATTGAGCAGTTCATCTCCCTAATAGTACTGTTAAATGTGTCGACCTTCCTTCTGCTGTTTAAATTAATAAAGTGACTATGGGCCGGATGTAAATTGATGCTCGAGAAAGTAAATCTTTACTTGTGCCTACTTTGTTTCGAACTATGACTAATATTAAAACGCTTTATATTATAATATTTTTCAGCCTCTGATTATAAAAACGCTGACACTGGTTTCTGTTTTAACAGCTGTACGTTATTTCCAGAGGTGCGACGAGTTCAGTTTTAAACTTTGCTCATGGTTAAATACTCATGAGACTTCAATTGGTTAAACCCCACATCTTATCTTTACTCAATCGATCTAACCTGAGTGTTTAAGATTTGTATGCAAGGTAACATGCTTGTTAACCAAAATATCAATAGCCATCTAACCTATCGAAATTTGTTAATTACCCCATCACTTATATGTTTTAAAAAACAAATGTATGCCATGGCTTAAGTAGGTTAAGATGGGATATAAAGCTTTTAGATGTAAACTAATGCCCTGCTTCCATGCAGATCAGAAATCGGTGGGATACTTTAACATTATAATTTTAGTTTAAGATTTTGTATGCCATAGGTTAGATTTTTAACTTATAAAATTTTGTATGTTGGGGCTAGCAAAGTTAAACGTGGTGAAACTTATGGCTGGTGAGTATTCTTGGACTGTCCAGAGATTGGTTTCTAAAAGTTAGTCACTATATATTCGTTGCCAAAAGTTTATGAAACTATGTTTAGAATAATTTTAGTGTAGATCTGCAGCACATTACTAGTTTGCTCAAGTAATTTTTATCAAAGCATGGATGATGGTTCTCGTCACTAGATTTATAGATATCTTGCTTGTTGACTAATATTTAGTTGCTAGCATATTTATATAGTTTTCCAAATAAAAAATAGGTTATGGGATGATTGTACAAATGATTAATGATTTTCTAATTATTAATGTTTTAATAGTATGATGATCTATAGATCACAAAGAGGATTAGAATACATGTATAAGACCATCTAGTACTAAATAAATACATGTATAAGCTTAAAAGGAGATGTTGGATGTATACTGCACTGAGCATAGTTACTAAAAACCAGAGTATATGTATTTTTAAATTAAAACTGTTTACTTGATGAAATTTAGAGATATTGAGTATCATAAAGTTTAGATACAATATAAAAGTATTTACATTTGATTATGGCTATTACAACATTCTGATTGTATAAGTAGTCTAAAGGGGTTGCCAGCCTTTGTGAAGTTTTCTAGTAATGACTCAACCAATAATTTAACTATTAGAGAAGTTGATTTAAAGTCTCAATGTAGAAGTTTTTATTGGCACCCTATAATTTTATCCTGTTCCCAACAGCTTATTATCATTCAATATACTTTATAGACCTTTATACATGGTAAGATAACGATAAGGCTCTTACAAAAGTTATATAAAAGGCATATAATTAATTTTATAATAGGGAGCATAATCTAAACTCCACTTTATAGATTCTATCATACTATGCAATAATTATACCAAAGCTTCTATGAAAGATAACTATATCTTTATTATGATGCAGAATAAAGATCATTGACTGCTCAGATGTTCAAATATGTCTAAGCTAGTAGTTCTTTACCTTCCACTGGTATATTAAAATTAAAGTTTGTCAACATATTTCTTATTTATATGAAAAATACACTATGTAACATTATAAGATGATATAGGATGATGAAACAACTTGATGTCATATAAACTTATTAGAATTTGTCTTTAAAGCTTGTAGTGCTTGCTCTTGTATAAGCATTTCAAATAGTTGTTAAATGCTTCAAGAAAAGTTTGTACCATCATATCTAGTTACAATGCTATCATCTATATCTTTTTGACTAGGTTTAATAATTAAGGTTAAATTTAGGATACTTCATATGAGTAAAGATAAATTATTATAAGGATAAATCTATTTAATTTTTAGTTTTTTTTGAGAAATGTTCAACTATAAGGGGTAATTCCTCAAACTATGGAACCCCCTCTCCTTAAAGCCATATTCCATTATGTCTGTTAATGGTAATAATGATCTAGCTGGCCAGAACAAAGATTAAGTTCAAAGTAATCTAAACAGAAATCAAAATAATTTTTGTAAATCCAGTGCCTCTTTGTAGGCTCTATGGGCCTAAAATAATTAGCAACAAAGTCCATTATATACCCCCTGACCATCAAAATAATTTGACATCTGGACAATATGATATCAGTAACATGCAATTATAAATGCTGGTCCCAACAATTAAGTGCACAATATCACAGATGATGCATTGGAGAAACCCCCTATACCCTTGGGGTTGACTGCCAATGGCAGGAAAATTGCAGAAACCATCCAGAGTGAGATTCCCCACTTGTAAGAAGCTTAGCAATGTAAATAATATTAAAACAGAAACCAAATTAAGTTTGAAAACTCCATTGCTTGTGGTTACTGATATATCCATGCAGCTGAAAGAGCCACAAGGATCACAAGGATAATAGGAGCATTCAGAGAAGCACCCACACATACAAAAGCAGGTCAGAGCTTCATATAAGATATTAAAGAAGTTTAGAAAATCCTAGAAGCTTAAGATGTTAGATTCCACTTGAGCTGAACCAAGCAAACACACAATTGCCTTATAAGAAAAACTTGATTTGATATTTTGAGCCCTACTTCAAACACCCCAAATCCTAAATATTATATATACTTTTTTATTGTCATATCAATAAAGTTTTAACTTCGAAATATGCATTTATTATTGTCTCTGTTTGATGCTAATAACGCCAAATATAGGTATACTGAAAAAGGTTTAGGCTTAGCCTTTCTGTTGTCAGCAGAGGTTGAGAGTTCTGGTATGCTCAGGAGCAGCCCCACTATGTTTAATTCAAAGGGTTTTAACAGTTGGCATGCTTGAAACCATGAGAAAATTTTCCATATACATAATAAGACCCTTCAATTTGCCTGATGACGCACCCTGTGAACAGAAATTTCATTTATTGCAAGTGGCTCAACCCCTTTAATTAGCACCCCCTGAGCAAGCGGGCCACTTTGATGATACCCCTTTAAACAGCATATTAGTTGAATGGTTATCAAACTTGAGATAAATGCTGATGGTGATGGGGTCAAGATAAGAGGCATATTAATATCAATTTTAATTGGGCCACATCATTTATGGCTTCCAACTGTGCTTAAATTCAAAGGGATCAGCACCATTTGTTTTTATTGTGTTGATTTACATTTGGTTCAAGGACTGACTTGTCTTATATTTAAGAAATAATAAAGCAATGCTTTGTATAGACAAAGAATAGATTGTGACATAACCCCCCTCTAATAACATGCTCTTCTTGATAAGGAATTTTTGATTTTTTTGGACAGTGGGTGCAGTCAGTGGCTGATTAGTGAGTAGCTCCTTAATGGGGTACCTAGCTATATAACCCAATAGAATTGCTTACCAAGAATATCTTGGTTCCAAAATGGTCTTGACCTCATATCTGCTTCTCTAGAGTCTTCTGAGAAACAGAGCCTGGTTTAACCAATACTGGGCCTTCAAACTTCCCAAGTTGTGAAACATGTAAAAATAGGGGAAGCAGAAACCTCTGAGTAAAGCCAACTCATAAAGCTACATCAATTATTTGGCGCAGCACATTGTATGGGACTAGGGAAAGATGACCCAACTTATGGCACTTAACAGGAATGGAGTAGTTCTTTGCGTTGATGAGAGCCATATTGACTTCTTTGTATATAGAAGGGTTATATAAACAAGCGTCAACCTTAAATTTCTGGTCTTGCACGGCCTTGTTGAGATGAATCTTCAAGGCAATAATATTTGAATGAATGTTTGTCATTAGGTCATCTGAGGCTGGTACCAATCCATCAGGTTGTCATTAACATCTGGGGGATGTTGACCATGGTTATCAAAAAATGAGATATACCCATGGAAGAGTGAGTGTGGTTGCTATAGGAAAACTGGGTGAGAGGGAGCTAAGTAGTCCAGGTTTTGCTGGGTGAAAATGTAGCAGCAGAGATATTGCTCTAAAGCCTGACTGTCCCTTTATGTCCCACCATCCTTCTGAGGATGGTAAGCTGAGGAGCGACAAGGCTTGATACCTAAGTTGGGCAGAAGGTGATTCCAAAGATAGGATATAAATTCATGGACCTTGGCAAAACAACTTCATCATAAAGGACGTGTCTTGATAAAAATATCCTCTATAAATATCTCATTGGTTTTATTTGAGATGATGCATAAAGTGCAGGGGATAAAAATCCGCATACTTAGCGATCCAATCAACTACCATCACGTTCACATCAACCTCATGTGATAGTGACAATCAGGTGATGAAATCTAAGCTTATAGAAGACTAAGGCCTGGCGGAAATTTGGAGACGCATCAACTTACCCTGAGGCTTGAAACGTAAATGTTTGTTCTAGAAACTCATTGAGCATTCAGTGAGATAATTCTTTACCATAGCTTCTAATCCAGGTTAAGAGTAGTACTGTTGGATCAAGATTGTGATCTTCACCACAACAAGATGTTCATCTAGAAGGAGATAATGATGCGTCATTGGATTCTTATTGCTCTTCTGTGTTGGGTACCCATACCTTCTCATTGTATCAAAAGATTCCGTCACTGAAGGTATAGCTCTATGCGCCTCATTGGTAGACCCTTCAGCAAATACCTCTCTTAGTTCGTTCTCAAGGGTAAAATGTCCTTAGGACTTCTGCACCCTCTTCATGAAGGCGTAAGGGGAGCACTTAATCAAGGCAAAAAGATTGGGAGGAAGCATGGTTACAGGATTATATTATCAGTTAGATTGAGAAAAACTAGATGATGGTCACAGATGAGGAGATCTGGTATTAAGGTGAGTTTTCCAGTATTGTACTCATTGTGAAGTTATATTGTATCAGCTCCTGGTACCAGCGGGCTTAGCATTAGATCAATTTACTATAGCATTTGTGGAACTCCATAGTGCAATGGTCTGTACTGATGATGAAAGGATGACTGCATACATTAGATGTTGCTGCCATTCATTATGCTCAGCAATGATGGCATAGAGCTACTAATCATAAACATGGTGGTTTGCTCATTGAGGATTACCTTGAATCTTAAAACACACACAGGATTCTATAAAGCATCCTCACCCTTTTGTAATAGAGCATCCCCTAAAACAAAATTAGAGGAGTCTGTCTTAACAATAAAAAGGTGATATTGATGAGAGTGGGCTATGACTGTGGTCAGTGAACATATTTAAATTAAATTTCATGTCCCATGACATTAATTTTTGAGCAGATTTCAAAAACAAGGAGGAGTGTCCCAGAGCTAAAGGCACCAAGTTGGCCAAACTCCCTGACCTGAAACATACAATAAACAAATGATGGTTAAGGAACAAGCATACCCAGGTTGGATCTGGAGTTTTTATTATGGGGCAGTCAGCGTTACATCAATGGCACTCAAGTTTACAAAGTATATCAGCAGGAAAGATGGGTTGGTGCGTTTGGCTAAAAATGGAATTTGAGTATCATACTATTTTAGTATATTTACAAACCAGAGTTATTTATGTGAAGTTTAAAAATTTGGGTTTAGGCTTACTTGAGGTATGAAATATTTATGATGATAAGTTGATCCAATTATCCAGATTTGGCTAATCCCTCAGCAAATTTATGATGGCCCACCCAATCCAATTTCTTTATATCCAGCTTCACTTGAACAAATCCTTGTTAGTTGTCTCAATTAATAGATCCATATATTATATTATATTACATCTTTAATAAATCTTTTATTTAACTGTGTCATAATATTTATCAGAGTACTCTAATTATATAGGTGTTGACACCATTAACAGTGCCCTATTCTCTTGTGTTCTAATGGTTCATTACCTGGGCGTCTGGGTGAGTATTCCTCATCACCTCTCCAGGAACATAAGAGTTACAAACATTATACTGACATTATAAGGGCAACTTTTTGCTTATATTTGCAGGGATTCTTTCCATGTAGGACTCTCCCTTAGTGGTAATGGGGTGCGGTGGCTGTTTACCACTGTCACTGTGCTCCTCACTATGTCACTATTATCTGTTTTGGTTGTTGCCCAGCTCTGCATTTCTTTTCTACCAACCGCCAGAGTTTATACCCTTCCTGCATATACATGGTGATTTTGGAATCTTCTAGGCCCTGCTATAAGTATATTAAAATTAAAACCAAAATATTTATCAAATTAGCAAGTTCTAGCTTATATCTCTTTGTAAGCTTCTATCTAAGAAAATATCAATAAATTTTTATTCCTTTTTGCGGCGTTGACTGTCATAGATCCTGCTAATTAAAGTAAGACTGTGCTTCCATTCTGGGTATATAACCACTCAGTGGAAAGCCCAGAATTCCAGTGTCATTGAGGCCTAATTGACTTGGAGAGTCGCCCTATTGTTCTTGTGAGGGTAGAAAAAGTTAAATACCATACCAAAGGCCCCTATAGTAAACCAAATGACCGAAATGGGGCAAATGAGAGTCTTGCTGGGCAAACCCAAGGGTGGGAGAGGCAGGATAGATGACCAAACCTCCTGTGTTTGCAGTTACTGGACATTGGTTCAGTCATAAAATTCCCAGGTTCAGTTTCATAAATATAGGTATCTTTAAGATCTTTGAAACTATCTGTTCCACAATAATGCTGATTGGGTTCATGAATTGAATCAAATCAACTTGATTAATTTATCAAGTGAGCTTGAGCATCATCTTGCAAATGTTGAGGTGTTTAGCACTGTCATGTGGGGTGATAATGTTGCCACAATGGCAGATCAAAGTAGCAAAATAAATCAGGTTGGATTGCCCCAGGGAGCCTTGCCCCAGATAATCCAGCTACTGGGCTTCACCTCTAGTTGCAAGGATGGGCATTATTCACCCACAGAATGATGAATCAAGATTGGCGGAGGAGGAGGCCTTGTTTTTCCCAGATCACTTTAAACCAATGGTGGGTCAGCGAGGCAAATTAGTCATTCTAGGATGGCTATCTTAAGTAAGGGGTGCTAAAATGTATGTTGACCAGGTCACACAAACCAGTGGCAGGTCAGTAGTTTGTATTTAGCAGATCAGAAAGCCCTTCTGGTGCGGCGGATTGGTAAAGCACATTGGGTGCATAACTTTTAATAATCTGACCAGCATTTGGCGTGCTGCTGAATTGATGTATCAGAGTGCCCACTCAATAACCATCAGTCCTAGAATGCAGATTGTGGCATGTTTAGTTAGCTCAATGAGAGAATATTGGTAATCAAGGCAGAGTTAGCATAGTAGGTTTTTGGAATGATTAAATTTTATTTATATTTAGTAAAAAAATTAAACTTACAACTTCTCTTAGGTTAGGCAGTTGTAATTTATACTGGGCGGTGAGAAAAAGTGATTGGGAAATGGCTTAAACTGAGGTGGCTGACATGCTCAAAGATGAACAGCATGGGCTTGAGGGGTTGTCAGCTACCTAAAATATGAGCTCATAAAAGCTCAGACATCCTAGTATCCTGATCTGCGGCGGAGATGCTCTCACTGAACCCAAACTTAAGCAGATTTGCTCAGATTGGAGGTCCGGTGGTATTAGATTTCATCAAAGTCATTTTTGACAATCAATTTAAATGCTTAAATTTATTTAGAACATATTCTCAACTTGAATTAGTGCCTTAGAACCTGAAATCTCATTTTCATGGCACAAACTGGTTTTTTAACTTGGTCACAAATTTCCAGAGTTTTGGGGTCAAATTTTCCAATCTTTAAAAGAGTGGGGGAAGGCAGGGTGGAGGTAAATTGAGGGTGAGGGTATTAAATCTGGTCTATGGCCAAGCTTACCTCCCTACAAACCCCTTATTCCTATACACAATGGAAGAAGCAGAAAAGGAGGGTACAGTTTGGGAATTTATTGGTACTAAAGAAGTTACCCAACGTTCTTCAACAACATGGGCCAAGCCCCCCAGTTGAACCAAGGGCTCCACGAGTTTATTAAGTCCCTTCAGTCTTCTGTAGGGGAACTTCCCAAGGTCCAACCTATTGATATCATGGGTGCGCTACCACGGATCACTTGATAATTATTGGCCAGGTGACCCAAAGCCTGAGGGTGTTGGATAGATACCTTTGCGCTTCTTTTGGGCAATAAGTCTTAAACCAGATACTTGATCTGTCAAGGTAATTCCAAATAATTACAATTTTATCTTAATATTGAGAAAAAGGGGAAAAGGTCAAGTTTATTAGCTTAGTAGCCGCAATATAAAGAAAATTGGGGAGGTGTCCCAGTAATAATCCTATTTGTAGATCTATAATCTCATACAGGTTGGGGATTCTGCGGCAGGTCAACTTTCTCAGTCAAATCTGCTTCACTCGCAGCATATCTCAGGTTTGTACCCTGATATTAGATTGCTACAATGGAGTAATATTTGACTACATAGTTGGGGTTGATCCCCAACTTCCAGAGTCGTTGAATATCATCAGGGATTATCCCTGACAGAAGTTTGAGCTATATGGTCAGATTGGGATTGATTCCCATCAGCCAACACATCCAAATCTACTATTCAGGTAGGAATCCCAACAAAACCCCCTTCTAGATCTTGGTGAAGGAGGGAAACAGATGGAGAAAGTACTATGTATGCAGTTTATGACTGTATCTTGAACAACCTCTAAAGTTGAGTGTTCATTGCCCCATCTATATATGATTTGGTAAGGCCTAACCAGTTGTTGCCCAATTTGTTGTCATGACCTCCAGGCTGGTGATGGTAGTATGAGATTGAGTCACCCAGTTGGAAGGTGTGTAGAGGGTCTTGTTTATCATTAGATTGAGCCGTTTCTCTACTGATTGTAGTGGACAGGTTTTTAGAAGCCAGGGCTTGAAGTCTGATAATTTCATTTGCAATACTTCGAATAGTGACTTCAGGGGCTTCCAGGGGGAGGCTTGGTCAAGCATAGCCTGTACTTTAGAAGGCAGATGGGGATTTCTTCCATACAACGCTTGGAATGGCGATATCTTAGAGTTATGATTATAACTAATTTAATAGGACAGAATTGCACTAGGCAAGTATTGGGGCCAGTAAAGGGGGTCATTCAAAGCCATTTTCCAATGAGTTGCAGTTAGAGTACCATTGCCTGCTCTACCATTCCATTAGTTGCAGTATGGTAGAGAGTGAAGAATACCTGTGTGGTTTCCATCAATTCAGCTAAATCTTTCACCAGTGTTGAGCGGAAATTTTTCCCTTTATTGGAAAGAATGATGTTAGGGCACCCACGTTGGATAATAAACTGTTTATAAAAAAATGTGGTGGTAACCTTTAATAAAGCTGAGGGTAGAAAACGGCTTCTATCTACTTAGTTAAATGGTCCATGGCTAGTAGGAGGAACCAATGATATTTAAAGGCTTAAGGGAGAGGTCCCACAACATAAATGCTAATAGCGTGGAATGGTTTACAGGGTGGAACCACTAAACGTTGTGTTTGGGGATAAGGTCTGACTTGGCTTTTACATACCAGGAAGGACTCCAATACATCCTGGATTGTGACAATAATTCTTTCTCAGTAACAGTGAGCCTTGAGCCACTGGTAAGTTTTCAAACTCATCTGTGGCTGACTTACCAATGTCCCACCAATATGATGTCAGTTCGCTCTGAAGGGCATACATAGGGCACCCACTTTTTAGACACAAGTTTGCACAATTGGCCGTTCTTGACTTGAAGATTTGCCAATTCTTTCTCTAATTTCTTTTCAAAGTCAGGGATTCATCCTTCCATAAATGCGGTTGGGTAGGAGGTTGTAGAGTTGATCCTCTTCAGGGTACTTTAAAGTTAATATGGGAAACCAAGGTAGGTTTTCCGCATTTTGGTAAATAGGCCCTGCTTGGTGAATAATAGAAAAGTCATAGTTTTGAAGTTTAAACGCCCATTAGGATAATCTCCCGTCAGGGTCCTTCATTTGATGTATCCGTTGTAATGAAGCATGATTAAGAATTATGGTGAAATGCTTCCCATATAAACAAGGTCAGAAATCTTTGATATCCAGTATGAACGCCAAGCATTCCAATTCCATAACGCTATAATTACTTTCATCTTTGGATAAGGTCTTATTGTAGTAGGCGATAGGATGGTCCAATAAGTTTTTGTCATGTTGAGATAGTATAGCTCTGATGGTGATATTGCTAGCATTGTTAAAGAGGAGAAAGGGTTTTATCAAAATTCAGGTGAATAAGTACTTGAGAGTGGGTGAGAGAGACATGTAGCAGACCAAAGGCCTGATTCTGCTCTTCTTTACATTGGAAGGATATCCCTTTCTTCAGTAAATACACCAGAGGCTCAGAGGTGTCTGCAAAATGGGGGATAAATTGGCAATCATATCTCACTATCTTTAAGAAAACTTGTACATCTCAATGCGATTTAGGGGGGTCATCTTAGCAATGGCCAAGACCTATATTGGGGATATTCCAGCTTTACTGACCTTATGACCTAAAAAATTTATCTCACTCTGAAAGAAAGAGCATTTTAATAGATTTATTTTTAATGAAAATTGTTGTAACCACTGAAAGATTTTCCTAGGTGACCTAGATGTTTGATGAATGTTCTCAAAAATGGTAATATTGCAAAGATAAACTAGCATGCAAGAGCGTTTTAGATTGCCTAGTAGTCTGTCCATGGCGCGTTAGAAGGTAGCAGAGGCGTTACACAACCCCTGCAGCATTTGAGTGGGCTCAAAAAGTCCTTCACTTGTGATATAAGCGCATTTTTAACAATCTTATGGTGACAAATCTACTTACCAGTACCCACTGGAGAGATCCATAGCCAAGAAATAGTAAGACTTCAACATCAAGCATAAGGAATCATCTATACGTGGCAATGGATAGCTGTATTTTCAAGTGATATAATTGAGATTGCAATAATCCATGACCACACAGTGGCCACCATCCTTCTTATGAATTAATAAGTGTGGGGAAGCCAAGGTGCTTGTAGAAGGTACTAATAAACAAACATTCAACAGTTGCTGTAATTCTAAGGCCACTAGAGCTTCCTCCTCTTTAGGATAATTTTTATGGTCAGGATTTGAATGGGGGGTGAGCCTCCATCTTGATTTTGATGAATTAACCCGGACAATTTCCCATAGTCACCTGGTCCCAAGGAGAAAATATTGCCATACTCCTCAAGGAGGGCTTTGACATTCTGGCATTCATTAGGGGTGATATTGTCCCCGATTTTGTTTTCAACCAGAGCTATGGTAAGTAGGGGATCAAATCCTAAATCCTGTAATGAGCCAAAACAGCTTACATTGACAATATTCTCAATGTGGTATAGTTTTACATAAGCAATAGGGGCATACCAAGGGACTTTGATAGTATCAGTTGTCAAGTTCCCTAATAAAATAGCTAAAGATTTCCCATAGGCAGGATCCAAAATCCCTGGGAAGGTCAAAGCCTCCTTTTTTAGTATTAGATGGTAAGGTCAAAGCCTCCTTTATGGAATGGTTTAGGTGTCCACTAAGCTCCAAATTTGATTAGGAGGGGTGAGAATCAGGATCCTGTATCAACAATAACTTGTGAGCCAGAGGGTATTATGAAAGAATGAGGGGCATACAGAGGGATCCCCTATTCAGCATCCATAGCCTTCGGGGTAGCTTGTTTTTCCTCCTAGGACCTGAAATTCAACTTTGAAAATGGAGGACGGGTATTCAAGGAGGCATGTCCTTTTTTGGGGCTCCTTTACTTTTGATGGGGGGTTCAAATATTAACAGAATCCAATACACTAGTAGGGATAGGTACCTTTTCTTATGGTTGATGATGCAATTGAAATTCCCACATTGTTGGACCCCAATAAGCAACTCATAAGTATCATTTTTAATTCAATAGTGAGGGCAGGAATTAAAAGTTTCCCAAATCAAAGGGGTAAGTCAAAATACGTTCCAATCGCCTTAGTAGACTGACAACCTGCCTTCCATATTCAGCATCATGGATCAAGTCTGGAGCTATTTTTATCTTTTGAAAAGTTGGGAGGAAATAACGCTAACCGTGGAACTGGTGTCAATAATTTCCTTAACTTTAACCTTATGTACAACTACCTCAACTTGAACCACTAAAGATCTGAACTGAAAATCGACAGATAGTAGACTGTTCTTAGGGATTTGCAGCGAAGCAAGTGGAGGATTCTGCCGCAGCCAAGCTTGAGGCTGTTCAAAGCATTTAAAATTTTATATGTCAATTCTTGGCTTTCCATAGAAGATTTGACTGACAAAATTTGTTTGGGTAACTGACCAACATAAAATTAAGAAAGCTAGAGATTTTTAATTACTTGAATAGAAAGAGGTACTTCAACTTTTTCAGGGGCAGCTAACACAAAACAACCTGAAGTTCTGGGGATAGAGAAAACTAGAAAAAGGGTCTTGAGGCACTTGATTTCCATCAGCGTAGGGAGTCTCTTGCCCTATACTGATTGAACTTTTGCCAACTTACATTGGAGTATGCGGCAAAAGTCCACAGTGTGTTTGGTTCTCTTGCAATGGGTGCAGTATAATTCAGGTTTAGGCGAATTGGGGGAGTAATGACTAACACTTGGGGATGGTACTTATTGTTGTTAAAATGAGGTGGCCTGGCGGGTTTATGTAGTTCAGCCAGAATTTCCAAAATAGCTTCCTTAATATGGAGAAGGGACGTTAAGTTGGATTTCTCCACTTTTAGATAAAGTAGGATATTAGGAATATTTTTAAATGCTGAAAACGAGGCAGTGATGGCATCATCTAATGCAAGATGATTTCCTGAAACCAGAATTTGAGCCTCAAGGTAAAGCAGTGAGTGAATTCGCTGATAGTTTCCCCCAATTAAGGATGATGCTTATGAAGGTCTGTTTTTGGTTGGATAGGGTTAGGTTGCTCCCAAATTCTGGAGCAAGGCAGTCTTGGCATCAGTCCAAGTACAGCAATGCATCAGATGAGGAACCATAATATCTTGAGCCATGTGACTAAGACAGTTCATCAGGTGTTTAAGCCATTGATAATTGGTCACTTCTGTATAAAGATTTCATAGCAATATAAGAAAGAGAAAATACTTCCCTCCCTGGGGAAATATTTTTCTTTGAACGAAGGTTTAAATGTACCACTTGGGGGTTGGAGGCCAAATGACATGAACTGATACTGGAACTGCGCTTTCACATAATGACAAAGTATTATTTGGGAATACGCTTGAGGCTGAAGCGCGTCCACATGACTCTGTAGATTGTTAAGATCGTCAATTATTAAATCTACTCATTTATGAGTAGCACTGAGAGCTGATTTTGTGGTGACGAGTTGGTTTAGTTGCTACATTTCATTTTTTAAGCTGTATTGGTGGCTTGGAGTTCAAGTGATGTTGTTTTATGGCAAGAACTCTTTGCTAAAATCCAAATACCACAGCAGGTAGGGCTGCCAAGGTCCATAGGCGTTCATGACGAGCAGGTAAGGAAACCTTGGGGGAGAGGGGAACTTCATCCTGAGTGAGTTAGGCTTCTTGGGTGACGCATTCCAATTGGACATCAATGTTTTTTTACTCATTGAATTAACGCTTGGATGCGTTTGTCAGGGGTTCCTGGGTCAATACTGGGTCCTGGAGGTCCTCTGGGCCCAGAGGGTCCCCATCCATCATCCTGTCCATCATGACCATAGGGGTCCTCTTTCACCATCCTGTCCATCACGACCAGGGGGTCCATATTCACCATCTCGTCCATCATAACTGGGGGTCTGCGCTCACCAGGCAATCCTTGAGGCCCTACAATATGGAAACTATTCTGGACATCCCATAATTCATATATCATTTCCTCCAATGATTATGGAGTTCATCCACAGTGGTGATAAGGTTATCAAATTTAGAGAATATTTGTGGGTACAATCTACAACCTGGTTATGTATAAAAACCTCAAGTTGACTAAAACAAGTAGTGAGTACTACCCAAACAAAACTCATGACTCCTTGATACAGGCGGGTTAACACATCTTGTGTCTCATTAAAAGCTGCCGAAATTCCAATATAGCAATTCAGTTTTACTGCCAAAATGGGAGGCAGGTTGGTAGAATTGGAGGAGCTGCGAGTGTATTGTCTCCAATAAATGCAATTGGCGGTTAATTCCTGATGAGGGAAACCTTCTACTAGAAGTAGATGGTACAAGGTGGAATGTACAAAGTAACGCAGATAGCGTTCCATACGTCCAGCTCTAACCTGTTCTATATTGAGCAAAAAAAAACTTTGAGCTAAAGTCATCATAAAGGCTGTCATGGCAAGATCCTGTCTTCTATTGGCTTGGCCTCCAGGAAAAAGCCTCAGATAAGAGGAGATGGAGAGCTTCAGAAAAGTCTGATAAATGTAAGTTGTATTGTTCAGCAGATGGAGCGTGGAGGGTCACCTACATTGACAGGGAGGATAGAATATTGCTGTTAGCTGCTGTATCTCCTATGTGCATATTGATCGCCCAGTCATTGAGATAGACATCTTCATGATCTGAGGCGTTTCCCAAAGCCAAATCGTTGTTGTACATTGCTGATTTTATTTTTTGCTTTTTTTAATAATTTCACCATGAACTGGGGTGTACCTGGAAGGGAGCACTAGTTTTGTCAGGATCGTGGGCGTGCTACCATGGATCTTTTAATAATTATTGGCTAGGTGACCCAAAGCCTGAGGATGTTTGATAAATATCTTTGCGCTTCTTTTATTGCAATAAGTCTTATACCAGATACTTGATCTGTCAAGGTAATTCCAAATAATTACGATTTTATCTTAATATTGAGAAAAAGGGGAAAAGTTCAAGTTTATTAGCTTAGTAGCCACAATATAAAGAAAATTAGAGAGGTGTCTCGATAATAATCCAAGCTTAGATCTTTAATTTCATACAAAATGGGGATTCTGCAGCAGGTCAACTATCTTGGTTAAATCTGCTTTGCTCGCCACTTGGCTCAGGTTTAAACCCAAAGATTAGATTGCTATGATGGAGTAATATTAACTGCATAAGTTGGGGTCAATCCCCAACTTCAAGAGTCATCAAATTTCGTTGGGATTATCTCTGAAATAAATTTGAGCTATATGGTCAGATGGGATCGATTCCCATCAGCTGACACATCAAAATCTACCATTTGGGTAGGAATCCTGACCTAGCCCAAGGGGTTGGGTTTGCAGATTTAAATTGACTTACTGTGTCAACTTTGCCCCTGTGCGGCCAAATGGGTATCTATAGTTTTCAGGGCTCATCTACTCTTATGGAAATTGATAGAAGGTTTGGATCGCCTTCTGAAAGCCCATTGTTTTAACTTGATCCCTTCCAAACCTTCTACAAGTTCTTTTCACTTTGTCATGTGGGGTTCCCCTTAGTGTCCTATTTATATAAATTCTGTGATTAGCTTAAACCATGACTATGTTTGATGTATTTGAGGTGTCAATCTGCTGATTAACTTTTGATGCCCCAGAAATGAACACAAAGGTTAGGCGGGCTATGCCTAAAAACTTTAACTTAGCAATTGGTGCTCTTCTTCATAATTTTCACTTCCCAACTAAAAGGAGGTCCAGTAAAATAGCCGCTATTGTTTCACCTGTGGAGCCCCTATAAATACTGCCCTTGGTAATGACTGTTATCTTAAGGAATTAGAGGAGTCTCTCAATGTTCTACTTCATTTTCAGGGAAAGTCAGGGTCATCAGGGGTCTAAACCCAAGTTATTACCAGCTTAAATAGTATAGACATGATTATTTCGCCTTAACTCCCCTATAAATACAGTATTTGGAAGGCCTAATTTTATTTTGAAAAGGTATGTATTTCATTGCCAAGCCTTCAGGAATGGGGAACTTAAGGGTTCAGAAGGGGTCTATCCACAAGCCAATTAAAATTCATATGTTAACCTTCCCGTTTTGAAATCATGTCAATCAAATTACATGAACCCTCAGCAGAAGATAGTCTAGTCATGTTGTAAAGGTTAAAGATGACCAGCCAGCTATCAAACCGGGTATTATGACTTTAGCCTAGATAATACCACTATTAATGGAGATTACTTAAATATAAACGTTCCCTTTATAAGCTATTGCAGGTCTAACCTAAACATTTTTTGTGCACCATGACACCCTAAGAACATATTCTTAACTCCAACTATGATCTGCCACACTCAAGAGACTAAGAAAATTTGAAACTACAAATTTAGCGGCAGATATTCTACTTCAGAAAATGCTGTTTATTATGTCCCTTCAGTTGTATAAGGGGAAGACTACCTGTTTCCTTTCTTTGATTTGCAAACACATCCTGGTGGCATTAATATGTCTGATTTAGATCCTACTGAAGTATTGTTTGCATTGTTTTTTATATATAAAAATTATTATGCTTATTTTCTGCTTTCTGCTACTCTTTTTTCCACTCTGGGGAAATTTAGGACAACTATTTTGGTGTATATCAGTTCCTCTGAAAAAACTTTTATTGATTAATACTATGTAAATACCTTGAGTTAAACCACTTATATGATAGTACAGTTAGGGAAGGTGTTTACCAGGGTATTCATAACTGAAAGTTCAGGGGCTAGTTGTTTATCAAGCTGGTAATTACACTTGCTGACCAATCATTGGAAGAAAAAGCTGCTATACCCAATTATCTTGGTAGTGGAGTGGTGGCGAAAATTTGATATCAAAACCAATTTGAGGGCAATACCTTGACTTTCTCTGGAAGTTTAGGAATGAATTAATATTAAACATGTAAAAAGTAAAAACTTTGAGCAATTTTACACTATGGACAATGTAAATACTCACAGGCTTGCAACTTTGTTGAAGCCCACTACATAAGTTCCTTCACATTCCTGTTTGAAGGGCTATAGTATTAGTTTGATGTGACTTCTGCAGATGTCTTATTGAATCAATCCATGTTTGATTTTGATTTTTAACTCACAGCTGATATGGTTTGCATAAACCACCTAATATACCCACTAATTTTTTGGAAGAAGCAGCGTTAGATGTTTGGAATAGATACCAATTTGCTAGTAAATAATTTTCATCATACCTCTCCAGTATGCTCACCATTTTTTTGTGAAAAAAGTGATGGTACTCTACGCCCTTGTGTAGATTATAGTAACTCAGTAAATCTCATGATACCCAATCTATTTAAATTTTATTCGAGGTGGGCCAACCTGGAATGATACTGCACCAATTAGGGAAGTGAAGAAAATGGGAAAGGTGGATAAAACCTGGAAAACCTCCATGCGCGGCGTATGATAGGCCAGGAGCTCCATGGACCGCCTTTGCTATTTGCTATCTCAGTTTGGGGCATTGGTGCGCAAAACCAACACAGTCAAAATCGTCCCCTACCCAAAGTCCATTACCAGGATCGAACTTGGGAGGCAGTGGTAGAGGGTCCATATGAAGTTAGATTTTTAATTCCATAATATAAATAATAAGTCTTATACGTAAGAAGTAAAATATTTTTTATATGTTTTTAATAGAAATTGGTATAATTTAATGCTGAGAATATATGTTTGTTTGATTTGAAAGTTTAAATGGTTTAAACAAGAGGTTGGTGGTATTAGGTTGATTAATAAGCTTAATAGTTTTAATAAAGCAGTTAGTGATTAGTTGATTAAAAATTAATTGGTTTTGGTAAGTTTTTAGTGATTTTTGTTGTTTTATACATTTAGTTTTGGTTAAAAAAACGATTGGTGAATAATTGATATGTTATCTAACAGTTTTAGTTAAGTGGTTTAATGGTTAATCTTAATTTTAATAACCATAAAGATAAGTTGTCTGGACTAAACAAATTAAAATGTCTCTTCCTGTGGCCAATTTTTGAAATGATTAGTTATTTTATTTTCAACATTGTTTTTACATAACTTTTTGTGAGTGATATTTTAAGTGATAGGTGGATTTTTTTGTTTTGGCTTCATTATAAATCAATGTCATGATATATATAAATAAAAGTTTCTTTATCATAGATGATATGATTGTTGAGATCAATTTATATCATTTCACATCAGATATTAGATTGCAGATTGAATATTACTAATTTAAGGTATCAGAATCCAGATAACAGAATCACAGATCTACTGTCAACAAAATGATTGGCTGAATCCTAGCTTTATGTCATTTCTACATTAGTTTCAGATCATGGATTAGTTGTTAATGAACTGATCTGATGAATTCAATTGATTTTGGTTGAGTAGTTTGTGGCTTTTGGTTATCTTTGGTGGTAGTTTCAGTTTGCTTTTGCCAAGTGGATGAATAATTGACTGATCTAATAGAAGCAATTTATTTAGTAATTGGCTGATAATTTTGTTGATTTGATAAGTTAATTAGTTTAGGTGAATTAGTGGTTTGTGGTATTTTTCATAAACTTGATTGGGTTTGGCTGATGAGTTCTGGGTTTTAGTTGATTCAATAGATTCAGTTTGGGTTTGGAAAAGTGTATAGTAATTTTTGTTTGACTTGAAAGTATAGTAGGTTTGGCCAATTGTTTGATGGTTATGGTTGATTTGGTAAGCTTAATAGGTTTAGAGTATCAGTTTGGTTTGGTAATATTTGTTTGTTTTATGGTTTTAGTTTTATTTGGTCAAGTGGTTGACAATTTTTGGTTGATTTGATATGTTCAGTTTAGCTTTGGATGAGTGCTTTTTAGCTGATTTAGTAAGTTTAATAGGTTATGGCGTGTGCTTGGTAATTTTGTTGATTTATTAGTTTTAGTTGGTTTTAACTATGAAAGAGTGGCTGGTGGTTTTTGGTTGATTCAATAAAACAATTGGGTTTAGTTAAGTGGTTGGTAGAATTTAATTAATTTGATAAGTATAATGGGTTTGGCTTAATGATTGGTAATTATCTGTAATATTTTAAATTTATTGTGGGGAAGGCCGACCATGGGACGGACACTTCCGAATATGACTCAGACAAGACAAAACTCAGTACCAGGTGAGGCACCCCAGAGAAGCGATGCTATCTCTTGTTGCCAGCGGGAACGCCACTTATGGGAAGGGGGAGAGAACGTGTGTAGGGGGCGTAGCCACTATTGAGCACATGTGGAGGAAGGGGTCTGATTTGATGAACCAGACTGGGAACCAGGAGGAGACCAGCTGCCAGCGACGTGGTGGGAGATATCCAAACATCCACGCTTGAAAGTGATCCACCAAATGAGACCGGGATCTGTGGACAGCTTCAGGGAGGGTGGGGATGGAGCCAGCGATGGCATCCAAGACAATCGTGTGGATAGTCCACATGGCAATTGCAACCACCAGAGCACGAAGGGAGGGTGGGAGGGGGAGGCCATTGATGAAGCAAACATATCTCTTGACAGACTGAAGGGATGTGTTTGATCCTGGCCTAGCAGACGTTGGACTTCGCGCCATATTACTTTAGAGGTGGGGCACTTCTCCAGGCGGTGAAACAGCGTTCCATACTGGCCACACACGACACAGGATGAGTGTAAAGCATTAGAGCGCTCAGCTGTACGATACACCTGCCTCAGGCAGCGCCACACATGGGAACGGACTTGAGGCTGCAACAGAGGATGGTGTGCGTATTTCCAGATAGTCTTTTGGGTCTCAGTGGAATAAGGGATGTCCATCATGTCCAGGTAGTCCACCCTGGATAGGACTTGGGGTCGAGTGGGGATCACGCCACCATGGATGGGTAGCCCCTGTACCTCTTGTGTGAACTGAGGAGAGGGGCGGCCTCTTTGGGTTGTATGTCCACTAATACAAATTCTCCACTCTGCGCTTCGCATGGAGAGTAGGATTCGTTTGTAGTGGGTTTTGGTCCCGTGAGGACCTGTGGCTGATGTGTGTGTTGCGAGGTATTTCATCAGGGAGTGGGGGTTTGATGGATTGTTGAGGCCCAAGGCTCGTGAGAAGTTGGAGCAGGCCGCGCGGGACCAGTGTTGGGATGGGAGTGTAGAAGCAGTGACAGCCGTAATCCAGGTGCCTAGGATCTTGGCGGCATGGGCTTTGAAGTCAAGTAGGCCCATGCCGCCATGATGATGAGGGCCAAACATGACCTCTAGCCGTACTGGTGGAGGGCGGCCTGACCAAAGCCAACCTTGTAGCAAAGCATACAGGGATTTGAAGAAGCTTGGGGAGAAGGGGATGGCGTGGGCTCCAAACCAGACTTTGGATAGGAGCATAGAGTTGGCAAGAACAACCCTGCCATTGAGGGTAGTAGGGTGGGCTCTGAGAGAGGCGATTTGCTTCGTCACGTTGTCCAGTATATGGCCCTCCATTACTGCTGACGCGTATCCTCCTGCCTCCAACCACACGCCCAGATGGCGTACCGGTCCTATGGTAGGTCGTGGCACAAAGGGGAGCACCAGTGGAGCGGTGTGTTTGAGTTAGTAAGGCGTGGACTTGGGCGAGCAGCTGGGCTGGGTTGGGAACTATTTGCTGGGGCCCAGCAGTTCTGAAACTGACCAAGGAGGATGATTTCGGTTTTGGAGGCGTTTAGTGCCACGTTGCTTACCCGGGAATATTCCTGGATGAGGGCTTCAAGCGCGCGTGCATCTTTATTATTAGACACCCCCACCACGCAATCATCTGCAAATGCCATCATCTTGACTGGGGTTTGGCCTGGCACATGGACCCCAGTGAGCTGGGCATTCACATTTCGCAGTAGTGGGTCAAGGCTGAAGTTGTATAAGAGTGGGCTCAGGGGGTCCCCTTGTCGCAGGCCCCTTTGAGGATGGACTACATCCGTTAGGAAACCTGGGCCGCGCACAGCCATTGTTGCAGATTCTGTGAGCAGCATCACCCAGTTAATGAAGCGGGGAGGTAGGCGGAATTATTGGAGGCAGGCCCTAAGGTATTCCCAGTTTACTCTATCATAGGCCTTTTGTTGGTCCAAGAATACAAGTGCCCCAGAGGCTGTGAAATGACACACATTAGCCACAGAGTGCACGTTATCCCAAATTGACCTTCTGGGGATGAAACCAAATTGTTCTGGATAGATAGTGGCAGATGCTACAGTCCCTAAACGGTTAGCCATGATTTTTGTTAGAAATTTTGGTGTCTGTGTTTGTTAGAGAAATGGGGCGCCAGTTGGCTAAGTCTAGCCTATCCCCTTTCTTGAAGAGTGTGACTGTAAAAGCCTCATGTCCTCCTGGTAGGAGGCGCGTTTCCAACAGGCTTTGGTTGAGTGAGGCTAGCAGCAATGGGGATATGTATTTAAAATATTTTTGTAGAACTCATATGGAATGCCATCTGGGCCTGGGCATTTTCGGTTTGGCGCACCGCAAATGGTAGTCCATAATTTGTTTGGAGTAATTAAATTCATTATTTCTGGGTATTGGAAAACGGTGCGGATATGAGCTCTGTCGAGATTTTCCACCATTTTGGCCAGCTGAATTGGTTTGGCTCAGTATAACTTGGAGTAATATCTTTGCATTTTGATTGCCACTTCAGCCGGTGTGTCCACAATAGAATTATCCGATCTTCGCACCTGTGTGCAGGCCAGGCTCTGGCGTGGTATAAAAATTTTTTTTGAAGAAGTATGCGGTGCACTTGTTGCCTTTAGTGATGCATGTGGCCCTGTATTGGACACAAACCCGATGTTTGTGTTGCCTTTCAAGTGCGTTGAGGTGGGCTGCTGCCTCCGCCCACTTCTGGCCCCATGCAGGGCTATATCCTGAGGCTGGAATGTTGGACTCCAAGTGGGCCAATTCTGCCAGCGCGCGCGATATAACCGCCAATGTGGCTCGTGAGCATCTGGATGAGAGATGCCATAGTGGCGGATGGTGTCTTTTTTGAAAGTTGCCCATGTGGAAATGGGGTCCGCGCAAAACGGTGCAACAAATGATTTTGCCAAAGTTGCCTCTTCCACCCATGTGGAAAATCCTGGCAACGCTAGCTCTGGGGGGCAGATTTTGCACCAATGTGGGGCCTTTGCAACTGTGAAGGGTAAGTGGTATGTTATTGAGACCAGTCAGTGGTCAGAGAATTCCATTTTCGTTGTTTTTGAAGTGGGAGATGTGGGGTTGGAATTTCGCCGGCGCTAGAATAAGGTCAATGTGGGTCATGGACCTTAATTGGCTGTTGTGGATGTGGGGACGCATCATGTTTTTGAGCAGGGGGGCATGTCGTGGCAGTGCATCCATTAACCCAAGGGTGGCTTTTAGAATGCGTAGTTCTATGTGACCCTGTGGGGCGTGGGGTGAGGGCAGCCACCGGTCCGTTGGTGAGGTTAGCCAACAGTTCATGTCACCGATTAGGAAAGAATTGGGGGGTAGCAGGAGGGATTTGACCAATGAGAAAAATTCCCAATGCTCTTGTGCACCGTTTGGGGCATAAATATTGACAATTGTGTGCAACATCAGTCCATGAGAAGGTGACAACGAGCACTCAGTCATTTAGGAATGTTTCTGAAGATATAAATTTGAAAAAATTATATTTCTGAATTAGCACCCCACAGTGCTTCGACCAAAAGGATAGGGATGGTAGGAGCATTGTTTTCCAAGCATCCTCAGAACCTCATGGACAGTGGGTTTCCTGGATGGCCAGGATATCCATGGGTAAATTATTTTGTAAAAAACTCAGTTTCCTAGCCTGGGATGGGGAGGCCTTGAGTCCGGCGATATTCAGCGTCCCTAGAGTGAAGGTTTCCCCCATTGCACCTTAGGTGTGAGGGGGTGGGCCCCCTGGCCCACCAGCCTCTTCCAGGTCCCCATGGGCTTTCACAGCAGCACGGGTATTAGCAGCAACGCTATTGGGGTTTTTGTTAATTTTTGCGGAAAGAGTCGCGTTGGCTTTGGCCTTCACTTTTTGTTTTCCCGACGTCGGATGAATTTTTTGCGGTGTGGATAAGTTTGGTGCACCGTCGAGTGGGGCAAAAATTTTTTTTTCGGTTGGGATAGGTCCCAAGTCAGTTTCAACTGGGGCTTGGGTGCAGCGATTGGGTGAGATCAAATCTCCCATCAGATCCTCAGATTGAGTGGCCCGTTTGGCTTGGGCCTCCCAATCTGATTGGGTGATGGATTCCCAAGTTGCTTCCGCTGCGAAGGTCTCCATGTCCTCCTGGCGTTGTGAGTGTGGGATGGTGGTGGTGACCTTGGCCACAGTCCTATGGGCCTGCTTGGCCTTCTTCCGCTCCTGCGGGGAGATGGGCTTTACCAATAGGTAGCAGCCTTGTGCTCCCCACAGGAAAGCCTCTTTGGTGCTTGTGGTTGGTTCGTAGTGCGCCTCTCCACTGGCCATGGCCGCTGAGGGGTGCTCTTGGAATGTAACGCCCTCTTTAATGGGGCACGCGTGTGCCTTATGGCTGAACGTGTCACAGTGGGTGCAAATGGGGGGCGCGCTGTCCACGGTTACCCGGAATGGGTGGGTGGTGTGCCCTGCAATATTAATAAAGGTGGAGTGCGGGATCTGGGTTAGGTCCTTTGCAATCTCCTCAGTTGGGGTCAGAACTGCGATGGCTTTGCCGGTGCACAGGTGTGGCATCAGCATAAAACGTTGCATTTTGAAAGATTGTATTTCGCCATATATGGTGAGACCATCTTTCAGGTGTTGCTCCAAAATGTCACATTTTACCGTAGTAGGCAAAAAGTCAAACGTGAGGAAAATTTGGTTTGATTTTGTCCATCTGGTGCATTTAGTTTCAATGACCCATTGCCCTTCGGGGAGGTTGACCACTACACGCACCGCTGCAGCCTCGTCTGCTGCTATTTTGCTTTCAAAACCTAGGTCCAGCCAACTGTGCGACATGGAGTGAGGTGCAACGTACACCGCGGTCAGGAAAATTTTGTGTACATCTTCACAAAATTTTTCCCATAGGGCCATTTTTTGGATGTCCAGATACACACGGACTCTGAATTCCACTGATGAAAGTGGCTGGGAATATGGCGTATTGATGTACTGGTTGCATCGTGCTTGCCACATGAGTATCTCCAGGGAAATTGTGACCGCCAGTTTTTTAGATTATTTTCTATTCCGCCGGATTCTCTGGGGCATTTTTGAATGTTAGAGGCCGCGGGCCTTCCGCCTGCTCCTCTTGCCTTGCTTGCCCAACTGCTCCCAGACATGGGTGCAGACTAATCCCCTCTATGAGATTATCAAACTAGATTTAGTCTTGAATTGAATGGGTTGCAAAAGTGTTTGCAACGAGAAAGAAAAGTAATTATCTGTAATACAACATTTAAAATAATTATTCAAATCATCTGATAAGATATAAGCACTGTAGCAAAGCATGGGTATTATAATAGTATAATACACTTGAAAAGTTAAATATTTAAAAAAATGAATGGTACTTGTGATTCATTTGCCCAACCATTTTACTTTTTTTATATATTTTAATCTTCATATTTACTAAATTTATATTTCATGAAGAGTTGAGGTTTTCCATTCCCTGAGCTTTGATGTCAGTGTTGATCTATATAATTAAATTATTATATTACCTTTCCCCATTAATTGTTTTTTGGCAGATTTTTCCCTATCAATCTGCCGTCAGATATCCCACTGGCATTCCTTGAGCTAAATTTTACACAGTTACTAATTAATATTCCTAACTTAATGGAAGATCTACTCATATCTGTCTTATGCTAAATCTCCAGTCTCTTAAACAAGATCCATTCTTTTAGATCTTAAATCACTAAAATTACCCCAGCTGAATCCATCATGTTTATTCTCACCAACAAAACCCCTAAAGATGCCCTAAAGTTGGACAGATACTTACCAAACCATAATCAACATTAAAAAACCATTTAGTCTCAGTAGTATTATCCACAGCCTATCAGTGACCATAAATATGAAACGATAGAATATTTGGGTGTGAGCGGAAAGGCCGACTTACTAGAGGCCAGGGGATTGATTTATTGGCCTTGTACTGGAACAAAGAGGACACATAAAACGTAAATCTGGTTGCTTAGTTTTCATCTAAGGAACGGTGGTCTGCCTTTATGCTGGATCACCACCGCTGGAGGTACACAAAGTTATCATAGCATATTTGAAGGATTTATTTATTTAGTATAGGCTTAGTTCTATACCAAGCTTTTATATTTACATATATGATATACTATCCTCATACAGGTATACCTGTTTGAGTGCAACGTTACCTGTGATTACCTCGCCCAGTTAAAAGTTCATATTGCAACATTAGGCTCACTATAGGGGTCACTTCCCACACACTGAACTCTATTAAAATAAAACTATGCACCCACACCAATGTAACAGCTCTGGATTGCCAAGGAAGGGGAATCATATCTCATCACTGGCCTTTATCAGGCACTTAACTCTTTACAACCTCTGGTCTAAAACCAAGGACAGGAATTAAGGGAAATAAGTTCACATATTGTAGATTCTAACAAATAATGTGAACAAGATGAGCAACAATCTCAGGCTAAACAACACCATAATGAAAGTTTAGTGAAGCAACTCCGTCAGGAAGTTGAGAAGGCCACTTGTATGTGTAAACATGACTATTACCAAGATTAAACCTTGGGCTCTGACCCAGAAGGTAGCACCAACACAGTTATAATTAACCTACCAACTATCTTGACACTTTACCCAGCCCAGCAGCCGTACCCAGCGCTGCTCCAACATCTACTTCATGCCTTATTGCACCGCAGAGGCTTCCATTAATTCCTCCCCTTATACCACTATTATTGGATTTTTGAAGATTCATATTAGGTTAGCTCGGAGACTTGCTTAAGTTATACAGAAAAGGGAACATTCACACTTTTATGCACTTTATCTAAAATTACAATGGTGAACATGAATGACCAGACGTGATGCACTAATGAACATGTTTATTCTGCCAGTCAAGAGCATGTAATGCCAAAGCTTTTTGAGCCACCATGTTTTATAATAACGCTAAAAAGTTACTATTAACGAGTTTAGTGGGCAGAACCAATGATAGAGAGAAAGACCACTATCCTCTCCATCACCTTTAAACCCAACAAGGAAGTTTTAGCCTTCGCTGATCACTTTTACTATTAAGATCAGAAATTGTTTAGGGCCAAGATTCTGAGTCATTATGATGCCTAGAAAGCTTTCTGCCATTCTGAAAACCTTACAAGGAGCTATACTAAAATATGTTACCCATTTTACATTCTTAAATTGACATAACTGAGATATTGAATTATCGCCACTGTTGTGTCATCACTTTTTGATACGCTGAATTCAGCATATTTAAAATAAATGAAAATTTGGGCAGTTTGAATACTGATTTTTTTAAATACTCAAACAGCCATAAGCGGCCCGCTACTCTACCCAAGAACCATGTATCATCACTTGACATCAACTGTTAAAATTTATTTGAAAAACCTTGCGGAGTAGAAAATGAATACCACTATCACTGAAAATCATAAATTTCATATAAATAATGGAATGATAATGGACGTTGCTTCACTAGTGGAAATTCCAATATGAGCATAAAAAAGTTTTCTATGAATCTGCGGCTGCAGTGACTAGAAATTCATTTTCTTACCTGATCCCAACAGATACTTTTGACGTTTTGTCCTTTACTGACTTGTACAGTTACGCCAAGTGTGCTTAAGTTGATATCAGTGTAAACAACATTAAAGTTTGGGTGCTTTTAGACAGTGGGGTGCCCATCAACATATTTTCCTTGATGCTGATGAAGAGACTTGAAATTCACCTGATATTGCTCATTACAAAGAATATGGAAACTGTGGGCATAACGCCAACAACTACTTGGAGCATATAACTCCATACCACTGCATTTGGTACTATGGTGGTGTCCACTCTGGCCATCATTTTTACTTATATAACTATGAGATACTTATTGTTACCCCTTTGATGAAAATATATATGCCTCAACTCGACTTTAAAATTGATATTTTAGATTTTTGGGGTGACAACTACCGCTTTATTATACTATGAAGAAATCAATTGGATAACAAAGATGGACTTTTGGGAATAGTTACCAAGAGATCTGCTAACTTAAACAATAATGATTTGCTGAAGCCTACTGAGACTATGACGCATAGTCAATATGACAGCGTTGATTCCACTGACCACTATTATGATGGCTTTAATGGTTTCTCCTCCAGTTTACTTTTATACTTGTTAATGATATGTAAACTGTGCCTCTGCAGCTTCCAAGGCAATGAATGTTGAATCTCTTTTGCAACTTATGTCCAATCGTCCACCTCCCTTAATGGTGAAAATTGAGTATAGTAAGAGAACTATACCATTTAATATAATAAAAGCTGCTGATGCAATTCAAATTCACCTCATTATAATTTAAAGTTATAAAGGGATTCTACTCCGAGCTGGATGAATTTGTAATAATGAACTGGTCCACCAAGCCCTCAAAAGAATTAATTTTTATTTAACCGAGGTAAGCTGACCAGGGGACAGACATTACCGAATATATGTGAAACTAAGAGAATAACTAAGAAATACAAAAATTGGGCACCCCAGGGTACTCAAGTTACCCCTGTTGCCAGCAGGAACTGCCAGGTATGGGGGGTTGGTGCACTACTCTGAGGGGGTTTCCCCTGCTATGGAGCAGGTGTGAAGGAAAGGGTCTGTGTGGAGGAACCAGAGTGGGAACCATGATTCTATGAGCGCTTTTTGTCTTGGTCTCATATATCCATAGAGCCAGGCTTGGAAGTGCTCTAGTAAGTGGACATGGAATCTGTTAATAATCCCATGAATGGTTGGGACCGTGCCCTTGAACACATTTAATGAAATTGTGTGTATTGTCTACATTGCAATAGGTGTTATTAGGGAGCGGAGTGTGGATGGGATTGGTGACTCAATCTGGAGCGCGAAGATACTCTTTGATATTGAGAATTCCTGTTCGTTTTGAATCTTGAGCAGGCGTGCGACTTCCTGCCATATAGCTTTGGTTGGGGGGCATGTTTCTAGGCGGTGATGTAAGGATCCCTCCTCTCCACATACTGCACATGTTTTGTGGAGGGAGTTGGAGCGGTCCGCCTTCCTATAGGTCCTTCTCAAACAGCGCCAGGCGTTTGCTCTTATCCTTGGTTGTAGGAGTGGGTGGTGTGTCATTTTCCACATTGCTTTCTGTGTGGTTAAATCATAGGGAATGTCCAGCATATCGAGGTATTCTATCCTAGCTATGCTTGGGGTTGTTGCGAGCATATCCCTCTGGGGGTGGTTTTCTGGGTTTCTTAATTTGAATTGGGGGCTGGGTCGTCCCCTTCCCTGTATAGTACCCATGTTCTCTATGGTCCATCCCATATGGCGGATAGTTTGGAGGATATGTTTGAAATGAGGGGAGGTTCCATGTGGACCCGTTGCAGTAGGGTGCTTGGCAAGGTATGAAAGTAGTCTGGGTGGACTATGTGGTTTGGTTAATTTGAGCGCCTGTGCAAAGTTAGTCCTTGCTGCTCTGGACCAATGTTGTTGCGGGAGGTCTGGAGCAAGGATTTCCTTTATCCAGGTATCTAGGATGTGATTGGCATGGCTCTCAAAATCTATTAGTCCCATGCCTCCGCTTGAGTGTGGGCCAAATAGTGTTTCCATCCGTATAGGAGGGTGAGAGCCAGGCCACAGCCAGCTCTGGATAAGCGCGCGAATTGAGGTTATAAAGGTAGGTGAGAAGGCTATCGCATGGGCCTGGTACCACAGTATTGGGAGGATGAGCGAGTTAGCAGCTGTAACTGTCCTGTTAGTCCTGGGGTTCTTCCCTTGAGGGAGGCGACACTTTTGGATACCCGTTGTAACAGGTTACTTTCCATTGTCTCATTAGCATATCCCCCTGATTCTAGCCAGAGTCCAAGGTGTCAGACAGGAGTGGTGGTGGGAGGTGTTGCAAAAGGTAATATAATTGGGTTTTTTCTTCGAGTGTTGGTGTGAGGTTCTGATGTTATGGCCCAATTGTTTGTGTATTTGCCTAAGAGGATGATTTCTGTCTTCCTTTTGTTGAGCGATGCATTGCTCACCTTGGAGTATTCCTCTAGAGTGTGTTCCAGCTGTTGGGCATCTTCATTGTTTGCTATACCTGCTACACAGTCATCTGCAAAGGCCAGTATCTTGACTGTTGGTTGTCCTTGTGCGGTTATCCCCATGAGACGTGAGTCAGTTACTCAGAGGAGCGGGTCAAAACTGAAATTGTATAGCAGTGGGCTGAGGGGATCCCCTTGTTTGAGCTCTCTATGTGGTTTGATATTGTTTGTTAGGAATCCAGGGCCGCATAAATCCATGGTTGCAGATTCTGTTAGGAGCATCGCCCATTTTATAATTTTGGTGGGAGTTTGAAGGCATGTAGACATTCTTTTAGGTATGATCAGCTAACACGGTCATACGCCTTTTCCTGATTCAAGAAGACCAGGGCACCAGTTGCTTTGGATTGGCAAATGTTTGCAACAGGGTGTATGTTGTTCCATATTGAACGCCCTGGTATAAACCCAAACTGGTTGGGTGATAGGGCGTCAGATCCAATTGCGCCTAATCTAGCTGCTAGAATTTTTGTTAAAATTTTTGTGTCAGTGTTGGAGAGTGCAATTGGGCGCCAGTTGGCCAGGTCCAACTTGTCACCCTTTTTATACAAGGTTATAACGTAGGATTCATGGCCTCCTGGTAATAGGCGTGTTTCCAACAAACTCTGGTTCATTGACGCCAATAGGAGGGGGCGATTTGTTGAAAATATTTTTTGTAAAATTTGTAGGGTATCCCATCAGGCCCTGGGCATTTTCTACATGGGGCACCGCGAATTGTTTCCCAAAGCTCCTCCCATGTGATAAGGGATAGTATATTGTAATTTGGTGGTGTACATTGTATCTTGGCAGTTTGAATAAATTCTTTAATTTTTTGTGGATCTGTTGGTATATCACAATATAATTCGGTGTAAAAGCAGTGTACTTCCGCCTTGACCTCCTCAGGGTCAGTTGCCATGGTGCCGTTGGTCTTGTGGACCTGTGTGCACATGGGCTGGTTTCCACAAGAGTGGAATTGGCAAAAAAAGTATGTTGAACAGGTTTCACCTTCCTTTATGAACTTACCTTTATTCAATACTTTGATTCTGTGTTGGTGTTCAAAGATGAGATTGTTAAGTCAGGCTGAAATTTCTGCTCATTTGCATCCCCAATTAGGGCTATAGCCAGATCTCGGAGTATTTATTTCCAGGTGGTCTAGTTCTGCCAAGGTACGCTTGATTGTGGCCGTGTCTGCGGTATACTTGCATGATGCAATATGTCAGGTTTTGTTAATTGAATCTTTTTTGAAATTTTCCTAAGTTCTGATGGGATCTGAAGTGAACGGGGCTGTGAATTCTGGGTTTGTAGCCTTGTTTTCAACCCAGTCAGATATCTCAGGAAATCTTATATTTTATTGGTGAAGCTTTCTCCAAGGCGACACCTGTGTGGGATTGGGTTGGCGCTAACTGCACCATAACTAATCGGTGATCAGAAGAATTGATCTTTTTTGTTGTAAATTTGGATATTCTTGAGTGGTGGGATTGTGGGATGAGGATGTGGTCAATATGACTCATCAATATGAGCAGTCCCTCACATATGTTGGGTCTTGTCATATGGGGAAGTATTGGTGAATTGGGAGGAAGAGCATCCTGTAAGCCAAGAGATGCCTTCATTGTGCGATATTCAATGTGTCCAGGTGGGTATCCACTGGGATTAGGCCATCAATCTGTATTGGGGTTATCCCAGCAGTTGAAATCGCCTAACATGATGATATCTGGTGGGAGGGTGAGGGTAGAAATTTTTTCAAATTTTTTTTTCACTCAGTTGCAGTGC
Source organism: Massospora cicadina (assembly GCA_022478985.1). Taxonomy (NCBI): domain Eukaryota; kingdom Fungi; phylum Entomophthoromycota; class Entomophthoromycetes; order Entomophthorales; family Entomophthoraceae; genus Massospora; species Massospora cicadina. The sequence continues at coordinate 205,260 of JAKSZP010002685.1, forward strand.
ATGGTGCATAGATACATGCTAACGAAATTATTTCATCTTGGCATGTGATTGTTGCTACAAGGACTCAACTGTGCAAGTGTGATGATGAATTTGTAATTTTAAATTTTTTGTTGTTTTGGAATATCACCCCACAGTGAGACGTCCATACTGATTGTGATGGTGCGACCCTGGTTGACCAGGATTCTTCTTCCCCTTGTAGGCAGTGGGTTTCTTGGATGGCCAAGATGTCTAAAAGAGTTTTTTCAGGAATGTCAGCTTTTTGGCTTGGGACGTATGAGCCCTGGCTCCCACAATATTTAACGTCCCTACTGACACTGAGGTGCCCATGGCGCCTCAGGAGCAGTTGGGAGGACCCTCTGGTCCTATCCCACCGTGGCTCATTTTGGCCATGCTCCGCGTCTGTACTCCAACTCTTTCACTGCCATTGTTGGTTCCCTTGATCTGACCCAATGATTCAAGGGAATTGCAGTTTTTGCATTTGCGTCAACTTTTCCTGCACAGGTCTCATGTTGATTTGATGCGGGTTGTTAATTGGATTTTATATTTTTTGAAGTTCAACTTTGTTGCATTGTGCACCACATTTTCACCCAAATTGTGGTTGCATTGTTCCTCAGTATGTGCATGACTGATGACGCTTTGTGGCTCAGTCTGGTTACTGTTAAAATTTTTGACCTGGGCATATTGTTCTAATTGGTTGGTTCAGTGAATATCTGAAATATCCTCCTGAATTTGTCCATGGTTAATGGCAGATTCCGCATGTGCCGCCGCTTCAGCCGCTGATCTCTTGTGGGCTTTTTGTGCTGCTTTACGCTGTTTACTTGTAACTGGGTCCACGATGGATTATAGTCCATCTTCACCCCAGCGAAATGGGTGGTGGCCATCAGTCATTTTGGCGAAGTTTTCATTATCTTCGTCCATAGCTTATTCACAAAAATCATTTTCCATTATGCCCTCTTTTACAGGGCATGCATGTTCCTTGTGGCCAATGAGCCACAGTGGTTGCAAATGGGTGGTGCGCGTTCTGGTGTAACTCGGAATGCAGCTGACTGGCCCCCATCTGTGAAGTGAAATTCTGCTGCGTGGAGAATTCTGGATAAATCCTCTTCCACTTCTGGAAAGGGTTAATTACAGCGATAGCTTTGCCCGTGCACAGGTCGGGCATTAAGCAAAATCGCTGTAATTCAAGTTGTTGGATTTCTCCGTAGGCCACAAGACCTTTGCAGAGCTCCTCCTCGATTACCTTATGAGGAAGGTTGGTGGGGAGCGAGTCAAAGGAGATGAACAAAGTTTTTGCTTTGTTCCATCTGGTGCGCGTGGTGCACACAATTTTTTCCCCCAGGGAGGGCAATTTCCACGCAGATTTTTGCTGCAGCATTGGCTTCATCGGCTGTTTCAAAACCAATATTGATCCAGCTATGGCCCATGTTGTTGGTGGCTACGTACACCGCGTGAGGGAAAAGTAAGGGCTGTGCCTCACATATTTTCTCCCACAGGGTTGGTGACTCATCCCCAAGGAAGAGTCTGATCCCGTGTTCCACCTTTGACAAAGGTTAGTTGAATTGAATGTACATGTATTGCGCGTGCTTTACAGTAAATACCATAAACCCAGACAGTGTCTGAGTTTGAGATTTTTTTACAGCTTGGGTTCCTGGTCCCCCTCAAGGGCGTTTCTTGCCCTTCTTTGCACCATTAAGCGCACCGCTTGCTGCGACGCTCGCCCATGTTGTATTATTTTTGTTATTATAGTCACCCATCTTTCCTGTGTGTGATTATCCAAATTTGCTGTTCAGATCGAATTGTAGTAACTAAGGTGATTGTTATGAGAAAGAAAAGCGCCCTTAACAGAATTGATATTACTTTAAGTTCCAGATGGTTTGTATGGTAAATCCTACCTCTACTCCAGAAATTCAAAGCAGAGCTCAAATCCACCTCTGATACTTTTTATCTTAACCAGGTTAAACTATGGTGTCCTTGGAAAACACCTACTATTACTAAGTGCACACCAAAAGGCATCAAGTAATTGCTTTTGTTTATGTGTTGCCTGACCTAATGGCCTAATTGCTCTATAATTTTCTGACCCTCACTTTTTTTAATGGTTAAATGTTTGGTTAATCAGGGGAAATGTTGTGATTAGTTATACCATTCATTTGGCTTTATTTTATACTTTATATTTCTTATACAATTGCTTAGATCTTTAATTTATACTTATATGAGGGTTTTAATCACACAAGCCTTGACATTGGTGTCAGCATATAGAATCAAGTTATGATATATACCTTTCCAAGTCGCCTGTGTTTTCAACAAAATGATTGGAATCAATTTGCTGTCAGATATCCCACTGGCATTCCTTGACCTGAAATCTAAACATTTACAAAATAATATAATTTATAACTTTATGACAGATTGACTCATATCTTTTCAGCCAGATCTTCAGTCCCATAAAGCAGTTCCATTCTCTTAGATTGTAAATCCCCAGAAATTGCAGCCATATCTGTCATTAATATTCTCAATGAATAAGATCCTAAAGTTTCACCAATGTTTTACTGAAGCTTACCAAACCATACCCAGCATTAAAAAGCCCATTAAGTCTTAGAAGTATTATTTACAGATATCAGTGACCATAAAAATGAAATGATAAAATATTTGGGAGTGAGCGGAAAGACTAACTTACTAGAGGCCAGAATATAAATTAGTTGTCCTTGTACAGGTAAGGTAGAATACATAAAGCCTAATCTGGTTACTTAATTTCAGCTAAGAAACTCTGGTTTGCATTTACACCAAATTAGCCACCGCTGGAAGTATACAATGTTACTACAGCGGATATAGAAAAATAGAATTGCTTAATAAGGACTTTGTTATTTATCCAACTTTTACAAATACATTTATTGTCATGTGCACATGACATAATAGTGGGGACCAACCCCAAAGACAAAGCTGGGCGCCAGAAGACCCAGAGGGTGAAGCTACAGGCCCTTCCTGATCTGAGGTACACCCTAGACCAACGCTGGGTTCAGGAAAAATATGCCCAGGTTGAGACTAGCGGTGTGCCAAACGCCCAGCCCCTGACGTCAAGCCAGGCATTAAAACAAACGATCTACCATATAAACGCGGATGGTTTGATTCTTTTTGTTGAGGAATGAGCTTTTGAAACCTGTTCCATATATGATTTAACGCACTTGGGTTGAATCCAACTACAATTGATCACTCAAGTGAAGTCAGTTTTGGCCTATTCAGCTAACTTGGATGGCAGTGTTGCCCTGTTGGTGAGTCAGTGCTTGGGCCCACTGCGGCATAACCCCTATTCCCCTGTTCAACATTCCTTGTTGGTTGACTTCCCAAATACACATTTTCCCCGTTTACATTATTCTAAAATTTTATGATATTCCGAATTCTCCTGTGCATGAACCCCTTCGAGGAAGTTTTGCGCTCCATTACCCTTGCCATTGCAAGTACCCTGCAGCTCTCAACTCGTGCACCATGTGTTTGCCCAGGTTCTCTCCAACCTGGGTCACTTAGCCCCTTTCAATATGTGCACTGCATCACTTTTAATGGGGTTTACTGTAAAACTCACCTTTCTATGCCTAATCTGTTATTGCTCCAGCAACCTCTGATGGGCTCTAATGACTTTGGCACTAACTGCTAGTTCCCTGGCGTTGGCCTTGTGCATCGTGCACTACCACACTGGGAACAGGAGAGTTATAGACACTCTCCTTACATTTATGGTATACTGTTCTCATACAATTATACATGTTTGGGTACAATATTACCTGTGCCAACCTCGTTCAGTTGCAAGTTTAGATTGAATAATACAAAAATAGTACCATGGAACTAAGAATAAAATATAAGAGGGGAATATTCCAGGAAAAATCTGGAATTAGATTAGATTAGTGCATCCTGGTTTAATACAAAAAAAAGCCAGTAGACAAGGGCACATAATGAATAGTGTTGTGTAGCAATTTTTCAAAATTATTTTGAACAATATTTTATCATTGTCTGTTAGTATGAAAAATTCAAATATAATGAAGCGCTGAAATAAATTTATTGGTCAATGGAGCGCTATATGCAATTTATCTCATAATCACTTGCTCATTTATTAAGCATTATTGCATAAAATTGCTTGCTGCTTTATAACTCTAATAGTATTTGATTTCAGGTCTTAGTATTGATAAAGCATTAACTAAATAAATATTTAAATAAATAAATAAGAAATATAAGTCAAAATTGGTAGAAATTTTTTATAAATTTGAAACTAAAAAAAGAGGCTTCACCTATACCAGGTTGAGCCCAACTATTAAAAAAACCAATATCAGCCCCTTTTTCTTTCTCCCAGATTCTTGCATAAAATTAAACACGATGCTGCAAATTATCATAAAGTTGTTCTGCTGGCCAAACTCGCCACATTTCTTCCCTTGAAACTTACAGAGCCCCACCCATGGATGCTTTAAAATTCTTACTCTCAGCTATGTGCCAATACTTGATTAAGGTTAAAGATGAAGAAGAAGTTCCTTCCAATTTCTCCTCACCATCCGCCTTGGTGGGATAGCAGTTACTTTCTCCTTTCCTGGTAGTGAATTTATTTTTAGTTATTCCATTTGGTATTTTTTTCTCTGTATAGCACGGCAAATGCACACTTCTGCACAGGCTAGTTTCTCCTTTAATTTTTAAAATTTATTGTGGGGAAGGCTGACCATGGGACGGGCACTTCCAAATATGACTCAGACGAGACAAAACTTAGTACCAGGGGAGGCACCCAGAGAAGCAATGCTATCTCTTGTTGCCAGCGGGAACGCCACTTATGGGGAGGGGGAGGGAACGTGTGAAGGGGCCGTAGCCACTATTGAGCACGTGTGGAGGAAGGGGTCTGATTTGATGAACCAGACTGGGAACCAGGAGGAGACCAGCTGTCAGCGATGCGGTGGGAGATATTCAAACATCCATGATTGAAAGTGGTCCACCAAATGAGACTGGAATCTGTGGACAGCTTCAGGGAGGGTGGGGATGGAGCCAGCGATGGCATCCAAGACAATCAGGTGTGGATAGTCCACATGGCGATTGCAACCACCAGAGCACAGAGGGAGGGTGGGAGGGGGAGGCCATTGATGAAGCAAACATATCTCTTGACAGACTGAAGGGATGCGTTTGATCCTGGCCTAGCAGACGTTGAACTTCGCGCCATATCACTTTAGAGGTGGGGCACTTCTCCAGGCGGTGGAATAGCGTTCCATACTGGCCACACACAACACAGGATGAGTGTAAAGCGTTAGAGCGCTCAGCTGTACAATACACCCGCCTCAGGCAGCGCCACACACATGGGAGCGGACTTGAGGCTGCAACAGAGGATGGTGCGTATTTCCAGATAGTCTTTTGGGTCTCAGTGGAATAAGAGATGTCCATCATGTCCAGGTAGTCCACCCTGGATAGGACTTGGGGTCGAATGGGGATCACGCCATCATGGATGGGTAGCCCCTGTACCTCTTGTGTGAACTGAGGAGAGAAGCGGCCTCTTCGGGTTGTATGTCCACTAATATGAATTCTCCACTCTGCGCTTCGCATGGAGAGTAGGATTCGTTTGTAGTGGGTTTTAGTCCCGTGGGGACCTGTGGCCGATGTGTGTGTGATGCGAGGTATTTCATCAGGGAGTGGGGGTTTGATGGATTGTTGAGGCCCAAGGCTCGGGAGAAGTTGGAGCAGGCCACGCAGGACCAGTGTTGGGATGGGAGTGTAGGAGCAGTGACAGCCGCGATCCAGGTGCCCAGGATCTTGGCGGCATGGGCTTTGAAGTCAAGCAGGCCCATGCCACCATGATGATGAGGGCCAAACATGACCTCTAGCCGTACTGGTGGAGGGCGGCTTGACCAAAGCCATCCTTGCAGCAAAGCATACAGGGATTTGAAGAAGCTTGGGGAGAAGGGGATGGCATGGGCTCCGAACCAGACTTTGGATAGGAGCATAGAGTTGTCAAGAACAACCCTGCCAGTGAGGGTAGTAGGATAGGCTCTGAGAGAGGCGATTCACTTCGTCACGTTGTCCAGTATACGGCACTCCATTACTGCTGATGCATATCCGCCTGCCTCCATCCATATGCCCAGATGGCATACCAGTCCTATGGTAGGACGTGGCACAAAGGGGAGCACCAGTGGAGCGGTGTGTGTTGAGTTAGTAAGGCGTGGACGTGGGCGAGCAGATGGGCTGGGTTGGGAACTACTTGCTGGGCCCAGCAGTTCTGAAACTGACCAAGGAGATGTTTTCGGTTTTGGAGGCGTTCAGTGCCGCGTTGCTTACCCAGGAATATTCCTGGATGAGGGCTTCAAGCGCACGTGCATCTTTGTTGTTAGACACCCCCACCACGCAATCATCTGCAAATGCCATCATCTTGACTGGGGTTTGGCCTGACACATGGATCCCAGTGAGGTGGGCATTCACATTTCGCAGTAGTGGGTCAAGGCTGAAGTTGTATAAGAGTGGGCTGAGGGGTCCCCTTGTCGCAAGCCCCTTTGTGGCGGACTACTTCTGTTAGGAAGTCAGGGCCATGCACTGCCATTGTTGCAGATTCCGTGAGCAGCATCACCCAGTTAATGAAGCGGGGGGTAGGCGGAATTGATGGAGGCAGGCCCTTAGGTATTCCCAGTTTACTCTATAATAGGCCTTTTGTTGGTCCAAGAATACAAGTGCCCCAGAGGCTGTGGACTGACACACATTAGCCACAGAGTGCACGTTATCCCAAATCGACCTTCTGGAGATGAAACCGAATTGTTCTGGGGAGATGGTGGCAGATGCTACAGTCCCTAAACGGATAGCCATGATTTTGGTTAAAGTTTTGGTGTCTGTGTTTGTTAGAGAAATGGGGCGCCAGTTGGCTAAGTCAAGCCTAACCCTTTCTTGAAGAGTGTGACAGTAAAGGCCTCATGTCCTCCTGGTAGGAGGCACATTTCCAACAGGCTTTGGTTGAGTGAGGCTAGCAGCAATGGGGATATATATTTAAAATTACTTTTGTAGAACTCATATGGAATGACATCTGGGCATGGGCATTTTGGTTTGGCGCACCACAAATGGCTGTCCATAATTTGTTTGGAGTAATTAAATTCATTATTTCTGGGTATCAGAAAATGGTGCGGATATGAGCTCAGTCAAGAAATTCCGCCATTTTGGCCGGCTGAATTGGTTCAGCTCAGTATAACTCAGAGTAATATTTTTGCATTTTGATTGCCACTTCAGCCGGTGTGTCCGCAATGTAATTATCTGATCTTTGCACCTGTGTGCAGGCCACGCTCTGGCGTGGTGCAAAATTTTTTTAAAGAAGTATGCGGTGCACTTGTCACCTTTAGTGATGCATGTGGCCCTGTATTGGACACAAACCCGATGTTTGTGTTGCCTTTCTTGTGCGTTGAGGTGGGTGGCTGCCTCTGCCCACTTCCAGCCCTATGCAGGGCTATATCCTGTGGCTGGAATGTTGGACTCCAAGTGGGCCAATTCCACCAGCGCGCGCGATATAACTGCCAATGTGGCTCATGAGCGTCTGGAGGAGAGATGGCGATAGTGGCAGATGGTGTCTTCTTTGAAAGTTGCCCATGTGGAAATGGGGTCTGCGCAAAATGGTGCAACAAACGATTTTGCCAAAGTTGCCTCTTCCACCCACATGGAAAATCCTGGCAACGCAAGTTTGGGGGGGGGGCAGATTTTGCACCAATGTGGGGCCTTTGCAACTGTGACAGGGAAGTGGTATGTTATCGAGACCATTCAGTGGTCAGAGAATTCCATTTTCATTGTTTTGAAGTGAGAGATGTGGGGTTGGAATTTCACCAGCGTTAGAATAAGGTTGATGTGGGTCATGGACCTCAATTGGCCGTTGTGGACGTGGGGACGCGTCATGTTTTTGAGCAGTGGGGCATGTTGCAGCAGCGCATCCATTAACCCAAGGGTGGCTTTTAGAATGCGTAGTTCTACGTGACCCTGTGGGGCGTGGGGTGAGGGCGGCCACCGGTCCATTGGTGAGGTTAGCCAACAGTTCATGTCACCAACTAGGAAAGAATTGGGGGGTAGTGGGAGGGATTTGACCGATGAGAAAAATTCCTGATGCTCGTGTGCACCGTTTGGGGTGTAAATGTTGACGATTGTGTGCGCAACGTCGGCCCATGAGAAGGTGACAACGAGCACTTGGCCATTTAGGAATGTTTCTGAGGATGTGAATTTGAAAAAATTGTTTTTCCAACTTAGCACCCCACAGTGCTTTGACCAAACAGATAGGGATGGTAGGAGCATTTTTTTCCAAGCTTCCTCGGAACCTCATGGACAGTGGGACTCCTGGATGGCCAGGATATCCACGGGTAAATTGTTTTGTAAAAAACTCAGTTTCCTAGCCTGGGACAGGGAGGCCTTGAGTCCGCAATATTCAGCATCCCTAGAGTGAAGGTTTCCCCCATCGCACCTTAGGTGTGAGGGGTGGGCCCCGGGCCCACCAGCCTCTTCCAGATCCCCACGGGCTTTCACAGCAGCATGGGTATTAGCAGAAACGCTATTGGGGTTTTTGTTAACTTTTGTGGAAAGAGTCGCATTGGCTTTGGCCTTCACTTTTTGTTTTCCCAACGTCAGATGAATTTTTTGCAGTGCGGATAAGTTCAGTGCACCGTCGAGTGGGGCAAAATTTTTCTTTGGTTGGGATAGGTCCCAAGTCAGTTTTGACTGGAGCTTGGGTACAGCGATTGGGTGAGATCGAATCTCCCATTGGATCCTCAGATTGAGTGGCCCACTTGGTATGGGCCTCCCAATCTGATTGGGTGATGGATTCCCGAGTTGCTTCCTCTGCGAAGGTCTCCATGTCCACCTGACGTTGAGTGTGGGATGGTGGTGGTGGCCTTGGCTGCTTCCTTGGCCGCAGCCCTATGGGCCTACTTGGCCTTCTTCCACTCCTGTGGGGAGATGGACTTTACCAATAGGTAGCAGCCTTGTGCTCCCCACAGGAAAGCCTCCTTGGTGCTTGCGGTTGGTTTGTAGTGTGCCTCTCCGCTGGCCATGGCCGCTGAGGGGTGCTCTTAGAATGTGATGCCCTCCTTGATGGGGCATGCATGCGCCTTATGGCTGAACGCATCACAGTGGGTGCAAATGGGGGGCGCGCTGTCCTCAGTTACCCAGAATGGGTGGGTGTTATGCCCTGCGATGTCAATAAAGGTGGAGTGCGGGATCTGGGTTAGGTCCTTCACGATCTCCTCAGTTGGTGTCAGAACTGCGATGGCTTTGCTGGTGCACAGGTGTGGCATCAGCGTGAAATGTTGCATTTCAAAAGATTGTATTTCGCCATATATGGCGAGATCATCTTTCAGGTGTTGCTCCAAAATGTCACGTTTTACCATAGTAGGCAAAAAGTCAAACGTGAGGAAAATTTGGTCTGATTTTGTCCATCTGGTGCATTTAGTTTCGATGACCTGTTGCCCTTTGGGGAGGTTGACCACTATGCGCACCGCTGCAGCCTCATCTGCTGCTATTTTGTTTTTAAAACCTAGGTCCAGCCAACCGCGCAACATGGAGTGAGGTGCAACGTACACTGCAGTTGGGAAAATTTTGTATACATCTTCACAATTTTTTTCCCATAAGGCCATTTTTTGGATGTCCAGATACACATGGACTCCAAATTCCACCAATGAAAGTGGCTGGGAATGTGGCGTGTTGATGTACTGGTTGCATCGTGCTTGCCACGTGAGTATCTCCAGGGAAATTTTGACCGCCAGTTTTTTTAGATTTTTTTCTATTCCACCAGATTCTCTGGGGCGTTTTTAAACGTTAGAGGCCGCGGGCCTTCCGCCTGCTCCTCTTGCCTTGCTTGCCCAACTGCTCCCAGACATGGGCGCAGACTAATCCCCTCTATGAGATTATCAAACTAGATTTAGTCTTGAATTGAATAGGTTGCAAAAGTGTTTGCAACGAGAAAGAAAAGTTGCTAGTTTCTCCTTTAATATTCTTATATTTTCTTTAATTACTCAACCTGTCCCCTGACAAGGTCTTAACTAATTAGATATTTTATAGAAGCAATACAATTATACTTTATATCTATAATTTCCTATTACAAGTAAACTATACTCCATGAATGTTTTCTAATATACTAAGTATAATTGGAAAAATATTATTCTTTGACTTAATTGTGGATTATATGTATAGGTGATTCTCTTCCACAGAACAATAATGTTATAGTTTTGGAGCTTAATTGACAGGGTGTACAATGAGTACAATATCCATAATGGTATCTATTTACAAAGAAAAATTTGTTAAATAATAAGAACAGTGCATGACAATTATGGAATGGATGCAAGTTTTTGATGGTAAAGCAGACAGAAACAGACATTGACAACTTGGTCACTCACATTAGTTCTAGTATGTCCAAATAACAAAAAAGGACGAAAATTTAAATATTATAAGTGAGATACTACTTTTTAAAACAAATCTTCTCTAACTCAATAAATTCTTCAAGTAACTCTCTTAAGGATGAAGTTGACTCTTGCAGTAGGGTCTTAGGAACCTTTTGTGGACTTTGATGATAATCCTCCCATTGTACAAATGCTTTATATCAAGACATTGATTTAAGGAGCTTTAATATTATATATGAGGCTTTTCTAAATTGTGGACATCTTATGAGTTCTTTTAAAACTGTAATTATGCAGTTGAATCCTGATCACCTTTCTAGAACTTATGTAATGTTTCTTGGTGAATATCAACTGGCTTCACTAATTAACTTTTATTCAAGACAGCTCCATAAGTGTGATTCCAGGGGAGCGTCCCCTCTGCCTAGATTGGGTGGTGTTCCCATTACCCACTAAAAAGGGTCCAAAGAGGGCAGCTGTTCCTCTTGTCATAAAAGGTTATCTCGACCATATGTTAGATGAGATTGGGTAACAGCCCTCCCTCTGAAAATTCCACCACTTGTCCCCACAATTTCCTCTGCTGAATTAGTATGGCAAATTGAGAAAATTTGTGCTGATATAATTAGGAGCCGCCACCTCCATGGGCTGAATGCTTCTTATGAAGTTAAAAGCACTGAGCCCTCAAAATCAAGATACAGAAGCCAGAAACCCTCAGTGACAAAACTTTTTATGGGCTTGCACATTCTATAAATGAGAAATCAAGTGTCGACTCCTCAGCAAAATTATCCAATGGCATTGGGCCATTAAAAAATGTTGTGGCCATTTCGTAACTCCTCTCAAAAGCATTGGGGATAAAGCCCAAGGGGCATGTACCTCCATTGTCAAATGTTGCTGATTGCTTGAAACCATCCCTTCAAAAATAAGGATCATAGTTAATACATCACGCTTGCAATTGGATTCTGAAGCAATTGGTAAAGGAGGGTTAAGTATCCTGAACCCATTTCCAACCGTTTGGGACCGCCTCTACGTGGACGGCCTTTGGAGATCCCCATTGCCCATCAGGTGAGACGTCATCGCATTAATCGTCCAAAACTCAGTGAAACTGTAAGTCAGGCATCTGAGGTCAAACTGACAGTGACTCAGCCTGAATCTGACTCCTTAAAATTGGTTCAGATTAAATTAGTTTTTTCTCCCTCCTTCTTATGTTTGCCAGGTTAGGTCAAACTCTTGAGGGCCCCAATCCCACACTTTAATAGATATTTCTCAAAATTGACCATCTGTTAAAGCAGATGTAACACACTGAGGAAATTGACAGTTGATTTTCTTAAATTTATTATTCATTAAAAATCTCTTTGAGTCCCCAACTTTTGAGTTAAAATAGGTTTTTACTTGCCAAGCTCCCTATGGCAACAATTATGTGTTCCGTCAGGTCCTACATTGGCTGGGTAATACCAGTCATGATAGTAACTATAGCTCCCTCCATAGTCAACTTTTCATATCATGTAAAAAACTTCTAGGAATAAAACCCAACCGCCAAAACCATTTTCCAGCAGGAATTGAAATCCTGTGGGCCTATATGTCCCCACTCAGTGCAAGGATCCGCCCCCTCACCTCTGTTTTTGTTCCAAACCCTCCCATGGACTATCCCAAAACAGCTAGCCCATTTGCTCAACTCCCCTTTTCAAGTTCCATTGGGTAAAAAGTTGCAACAGCATGATTCCTTGCCAGGTTCATTTTTACGTTCACACTTCACTGACGTTCAATTGTAGCCCATCTCTCCACACAAGCAAACATTATCCAAGCGGCTTTGCCTCTGGCATTTTGACTTGCCTTTTGGGTGCTTTTGCACCCCAATTGGCAGGACAGTCTAAACTTTATATGCCATCTTCCTTAAATAATTAACTATCCATTGATTACTGCTATTTCCGACCACCTTGTAGAGATGGGCGCCACAGTGGTTACCTTTTACTGAATGAACATGCAGTCAGTAGTTTGTCTCCTGCTGTTTGTTTGGTCAATTGCTGATTTTGTGATCAGCGTTAGATATGCTTTGGAAAAATTACACCATGGTAGCATGGCCCATTAGCCGCTACTTTCCCCCAACTCACCCCTGGGTAGGAAATCCTGTTTTTCCTTCTTAAGATGTTGCAAATCAGGTCCTTGACGCCTTTGCCAAGGAGCAAATGAAATCCGCAGTTACTCTAAATAATGCCGCTTCATTGTCAATATCAGCAAGGTGTCGCCCTTTTGGATGAGGTCAAAAGCGAAGCTTGTCACTGGGTGTGAGGACTTCTGCACTCTGCTATTCAACAAGGTGACCCTATCTCACTTGTCACAGCCATATCAGCAGCATTGAAACCCCCTGTACCACTTTTGGAGCGATCATTATAATTACTTTCTATTATAGCCGAAGCCCCTAGTTTGGGTTCACTAGTTGCAGCCTTCCATGAGCAAGCCCTGGGTCTTGAGATTTCTAAAGATATACTCCAAGAGATTTTAATCTGCTTTTGCTTTTGTCTTCACTCGTCACATGGTTTGGTCCACCCAAATGGCAACTATGGATCAAATTTGTCAAGAAGCAACTTCCATTAACGCCTCTCTCCACCATCATCGCCATCCTCAAGTTGTAAATTACATGTCAAGTTGAGTAACGAGCTCTTGGATCTTGAACCTTTTGTTGAATAAGTATCAGTATTGGTTTCAGGATCAGATGCTGCCTCCATGCCTGAGTTGATTCATTCTGGTTCGCCTGTCAGTGAGTCAACAGAATTCCAGCAAGAAGAAGATGGGTGCCAATCTCTTTCTCTTTCCAATCTTTCTCCCTTAAAAGATCCTGATCTTCCCCCTGATTTGTTTGCCATCTCTTCATAGTGGCAGAAATGTCTGATTCTGCTAATAATCAGAATTCCGCCTACTTTTTAAATTCAATGAAAATTAGTATCAGAGCTCATCAGGTGTCTTTTGAGGCCTTGGTTGACAATAGAGCAGCAGTTAACTTTATGAGCCTAGAGTTGGACCACCAGCTTGAACTCACCTGGACGTGAGTCCTAAGGTGATGGTTGCTTCATCGGCCTCCCAGCCATCATACAAAGTATGGCGCCCAGTACCTCTCTCAATTTACTAAATTAGTTTCTGCAATTACTTCTCAGCAATGCCTAACCTCATGTTTCTGGTAATCTTTGGTGTGGGTTGGTGATGTCAGCATCGTTTAATGATTCACCTTGAGTCTGATATGCTGTCATTCTCTAATGGTCAGACGGAGGGCAAGTTTCTCTTAAAGGATACTTTACCAAAACTATGGGTCAAAGTTCGATCACATCCCTTGTTTCCCCTGCAGGCCTCCCATTGGATTTCCCAAAAGCATTGTTGATATATAAAAGTAGTTTTGATTATGAGAAGGTGGACCGTCTTCCCCCATATATAGAATATGACTTGTGGTTTCAAACAACAGCGTAGGTAGCGAACATCAACTGCCATTGTATCCACATACAGTGGAGGAGGAGGTTGCGCTAAATGCATGGTTGGCCAACATGCTCAAGAAGGGTTTGCTTTCAAAGAAACTTCCCCAATTGCCTCTCCCATCATTTTTGCCAAGAGAGCTGATGGTTCCCTTCGTCCCTGTGTTGATTATGGACAACTTAATAAAATCACGGTCCACAATCCCTACCCTCTGCCTTTGGAACAGACAATTAGACAAGCGATTGCCAAATTGTATGTGTTTTCAAAACTTGATCTTGATAATCCTTTAATCAGATTTAGGTCCAGGAAGGTCATGAATGGCTTACCGCAATCTGCATGAAACGGGGCGTCTTCCAAATTCAAGTAATGCCTTTTCAGGCTTAAGAATGCGCCAGTCACGGTCCAAAAGATGATTGATAGTGTGCTGGGTGATCTCCAGCTCACATGCACAGTCGCATACAGTGACAATATCTTGGTAAACTCTCCTACTCCTGAACAACATGTAAAGGACTTGGAGAAGTAGCGGCTGCCTTACATAAGGCGGGCCTGTTTGTCAAGCCCTCAAAATGTGAGATTTACAAGGAGGAGGTTACCTTCTTAGGTAATCTCATCTTAAAAGATGAGTACGCTATTCCACCCAACAAGTTGGACGCCATCTGCGAATAACCAACTACAATGACCCAAAGGCAATTAAGAAGCTTTTTGGGCACAATCATTTCTTAAAAAAAATTCTCCCCTGCCCTATCCCAGTTAGCCGTCCTGCTTCACTCACTCACAGGTAAGATTGTTCCCTTTTTTGGACTCTGAGTGTCAGCAGGCATTTAAGTCAATTAAAAAAGTATTCCTGTAACCCCCCATATTAGAGCATGTGGACCCCTCCAAACCCTATGTCATAGCATGTGATGCCTCATCCGTTGCAGTGGGGGCTGTCTTGCTTCAGGAGCACGATGGATTGGAACTTCTGGTCGCCTATTTTTCCCACAAGTTCTCTTCCACTAAACAGTCATGGGCCATCTACAATAAGGGGTTGGCAACTGTATCATGGGCCTTGACCCATTGGCGGTATCTCTTACAGGGTGCTCAGCATGAGTTAACAGTGCGCACGGATCACCAAGCCCATCTTTATTTTTGCAAGCCACAGAAGTTGGTACATTGACAGGCTCAAACCCACCAGGATTTGTTTAGTTTCAACTTCAAGTATGAGTTTATAAAAGGAGAGTTCTTTGTTATCTCTGACTTCCTAAGTTGTAACCCTGCACATTGCCTTGCTGACTCAAATGAAGCAGATCTGGTCACTATCATTCCCCCACCAAAATGTTATCCATGATACCTCCTGTGGTGTTGAAAGTGGACTTAGCTCCTGATGCGCCTTTAATTTCACGAGTCCTAGCAGCCCAAATGGCCTGTGCAGAAGGTGTGGACCTTCTGGAGCGGTTGCTCCTCCCAGCTGCATAACATTCCCTATACCTTGGCCAAAGGCCTCAAGCAACTTTAATCACAAGTTTAGATCCACTCCTTCTTCAAGCTGAAGTATTACAGGCTCATCACGATCCCCCTGCAGGTGGACATCCTGATAATAGAAAGTTTATTGACTTAATCAAACATACCTTTAATTAGCTGGATTTTCAAAGGATGTTCAATCCTGGATCACAGACTGTGTAACTTGAGTGCAGGCCAAGTTGTACTAGTCAGGAAAAAATGGTCTCTTTCACCCCTTACAACAGGCAGATGGTCTGTTGTAATTTCGGACGGTATTGTTAGAATCCGTCAGGTTACTTGCACATGTTGAACTCACTGAGCAACAGATGGATGATGTGGGGATCATCAGTCCTTTGGACATTTGTAAATATACTTAAAATAGGAGCAATCTCCCCAATCAATTCTTTATTTATTTTTTATAAATACAGCTACTTTACGCTGTCCCATCCCCTCTACTCTAAAAACAATTTACTCTCTCTCAATCGCTCATCTTGCTTATTTACAGCAGATTCAGGCGATACTGCTTCTCATGGCTTGGGCCTTTCTATTCCACCAATTCTCCTCTAATTCAGCTTGTTATTCTCTAATCCTCTGTCACCCTAATTGTAGGCGATTTACTTCATATTCATCGAATATTGACATCGCCTTATTTACTTACCACCTTATATAGAGGCGACCCAATAAAACCCATTATATCCAACAAAAAGTCATTATCCCAATATCGCCTCATCTCGAGGCACTTGAATAATTGTAACTGTTACTATGTTTGGTGGATTCCGCCCTGCTGTCCCACAATTATTGTCCAGTCATATCGAAATCATGACATGGTCCATGGAGATCAGTGTCTTTAGATTTTTTTTGAACTTCCCTATTCTAATGGTTTTAATGCGGTGGTGGAGGTTGTAAATCACTATACAAAATTTTCCCTAGTCATTCACTGCTCTTCAGCTATTAATTCTGAGAAAACTGCCCAACTTTTTGTGCGACATGTGTTCTCTATGTTTGGTTTTCCACAGGAGCTTGTCAGCACCCGTGGGCCCCAGTTTATGGGCATTTATGTAATGGTCTCCTGTCAATATTGAAAATTACGCCCAGTCATTCCACTGCATACCATCCCCAGCTTAATGTATAAACTGAACGGGTTAATCAATTCCTGTAACAATATCTGCAGTGCTACGCTGCAGCGGCGTAGGATATCTGTGCTGATGACCTCCCCCATGCTCAGTTTGCACATAATAACGGGATGCATGCCTCTACTGGGTTTTCTCATGTTATAGCAACCTTGGGGTACAATCTCTTATTTTAAGTTGGTCCACGCCTTTGCCCAGAGGTACCTGCTGCCGCTGGCCATGATGAGCACATTAAGCAATGTAGTCCTTATTCTAGGAGCATCTTTTTAAGGACATAAGAGACTACAAATGGTTTGCAGATTGGAAGCAGCTCCTGGCCCATGAAATAGTGGTGGGTTCACATGTCATGCTCGATACACATCTTTTGAGGATGTAGGCGCCCTCTCATAAGTTTGCAAGTAAGCGTATGGATCCCCACTTTGTGGAGGAAGATATGGGTAATGGCGCTTTCCAACTGAAATTGTCGCCTCACTGGAAGCAACACCCAGTCTTCCATATGTCCCAGTTGTCTTCATTCAATGGGGCAATCCCCACGGATCCAGAGCTGATTGTGATTGAGGGTGCAGAGGAGGCTGAAGTGGAGGGAATTCTGGCTTCTCGTAGATCTTTATGGTATATCCAAAACCTCTTCACTTGGAAAGGCTATTAAGCCTACAAAAACAGTTGGTCAAGGCTTAAGATTGCGCAAACTTCTTGGAGCTGGTTAAGGCTTTCTACACCACTCACCCAGAGGCTCCCCGTCTCCCCCCCAAAGATTGCTACGTTGATGGCGATCAAGCTGACAAAAGCCTAAAAAATATCCCTCACCCAGTTCCCAGGTGATGGCGTCCCCCTTTGGAAAAAGGGAATGGTAAAGTAAGTCCAAGGGAATATCCCCTCTGCCTAGATCGTGTGGTGTTCCCATTACTCACTATAATGGGTCCAAAGAGGGCAGCTGTTCCTCTTGTCATACAAGGTGATCTCTCCCATGTGGTAGACGAGATTGAGTAACAGCCCTCCCTCTGAAATTTCACCACCTGACCCTCAATTTCCTCCACCTAATTGGTATGGAAAATTGAGGAAATTTGCGCTGAAATAATTGGGAGTAGCCACCCCATGGGCTGAAAGGTTCTAATGAAATTGATGGCACCAAGCCCTTGGAATCAAGGTTCAGAAACCATAAACCCTTGATAACAAAGCTGACAGGCTTGCACATTCTATTAATGAGAAATAAGTGCGAATCCTCAGAAAATTCTCCAATGGCATCAGGCCATTCAAAATATTATGGCCAATTCAGAACTCCCCTCAAAATTATTGGAGACAAAGCTAATGGGCATCTAACTCCATTTTCATATGTTGCTGATATCTTGAAACCATCCCCTCAAAAATCATGATCATAGTTTAATGCATCTCGCTTGGCAAATGGATGCTGAAGCAACTGGGTATAGTTGGATTAAGTATCCTGAACCCATTTCCAACCATTTGGGACCGCCCCTACGTGGGGTGGCCTTTGTAGATCCCCGTTGCCTGTCAGGCGAGATGCTGTTGCACTAATCATTGGAAATGCAGTGAACCCATAAGTCAGGCGTCTGAGTTTGAAATGATAGTGACTTGGCCCACCGCCAACTTCTTTAAAGTTAGTTCATATTGAATTCAATTTTCCCCTTCCCCTAAAGTTCGCCAGGTTAGGTCAAATATTGAGGGCCTACCTGCGCTTAACTAAGTTATTCCTTAAATTGACTATCTAGTTAAGCAGTCATAACATACTGAGAAAATTGTTGGTCAATTTTCTTAAATTTATTAGTTAAAAATCTCCTCAAGTTCTCAATTTATGAGTTATTTCAGGCTTTTCTCGCCAAGCTCTCTATGGCAACATCCATGTGGCCCGTCATGCCCTACATTAGTTGGGTAATACCAGTCATTATAGTAACTATAGCTCCCTCCATAGTCAACTGGGCATATCTTGCAAGAAACTTCTAGAAATAAAACCCAATTGTCAAAGCCATTTTCCAGCAGGAATTGAAATCCTGTGGGCCTATCTGTCCCCACTCCACGCGTTAGGATCTGCCCCCTCACATCTGTTTTTTTCCAAACCCTCCCGTAGAGTATCCTAAAACAGTTATTCCAATCGTTTAACTCCTCGCTGCAGGGCCCATTGGGTCAGGATCTGCAACAGCCTTGTTCCTTGATGGGTTTATTTTTACATTCACACTTCATTGAAGTTCAATTGGCTCATCACTCCACACAAGCAAACATCATCCAAGCGGCTTTGGCTGTGGCATTTTGACTTGCCTTTTGGGTGCTTTTGCATCCCAACTGGAATGACAGTCTAAACTTTATATGGCGTCTTCCTTACAATAAGCTTCAATTAGAATTTTATTAGTGCGTTTAATTGGTAAATACTCCTCTAGTTGAATCTCATCATATTCCTCTCTTATGGAATGCAACAAGGTAAGCAAGGCATGCTGTCAACTGTAGAGCAGATGGAAGGGTAAGAACCCCGTGGCACTATGATAACTGATACTATAGGTACATATTGTTTATCTGAAGTAGAGGTTTATTGTAAAGGGGAAGAAGCACCGATATTATGTATAATTTGTTGTAAATTTTTATTGCCCATCATAACACTCTTGTTAGACTCAACATGATAAGGGCAGCAGTATCCTTATAGTCCCCATGAACTCATTTAGTTTACGGGAGTTATACTAAGGCAAAATTAGTAACATTGTCTAATAATATAATCTGCGGGCAGCCTTGCCTATAGTAAATGTGTTCCATAATGAAATTACATGTATTAGATGCTCCACGGTTGCGAATGGATTTAGCCATGACTCACTTAGTCAAGTAGTTGATGGCCACCATAATGTATTGGTAGTTTAAGTTGCTGGCAGGAAAGGTTCCAAAACATCAAATAGAGACTATATGCCAAGCCCAGTTGGGCTAAACTAATTAATAGGTGGCGGTGGCCTTGAAAGGATGTTGCAGTTAACATTTCTGGCACTTCATAGAACGTTATGAGTATTAAACCTCATGAACTCTTAGTGGTAGCTCTGTTGTACTTGCTCAAAAGTTTTGTTCAGTCCACCATGGCCAACAATCTGATGGGCTTGCATTAAAATTAATAGTTGTAAGGGGCTTGGTACAAGCGTCTTTGCCTTTACTCCCAATCTTGTAGTGTATACTGTTTTATGTTTCTGTTCTCTTTAAAATCTGCTTTAAGTTGTGCCTAAAGGTAGGTTGCTCATCATCATAGCTGTGAGCCTTCATTTTTTCAAAAGTTCGATCCCCATAAGGGGCAACGCAGAAAAAATGAGTAACCTGAAGAGTCCATTAGCATTCTGATAAAAAGAATCTGATTGATGCTTTATTTTGTAATCATTGGCCTGAAGCTTCAATGCCCATATGGGGTAAACGTCCTTTTAGTCCCTTATTATTGTACATTTACCACAATGTGGCATTAACAGTCATGATCTAGAACCTGTACCAATAAAGGTTAATGTGGAATTGCTTACAAACATATATAACTACTCAACATTCATGCTTTATCCCCATACAATTTCTATCCTGCTTAATAAAAACTCAACTACAAAAGATGATAAGGAGTTCCTCCCCATATTTGTCACATTAAGATAGTATGGCTCCAATAGCAGTTAATGATTCACCAGAATAAATAATCTATGGATGATAAAAACATGAGTAGCGAACTTTTCTTTCTCGTTGCAAACACTTTTGCAACCCATTCAATTCAAGACTAAATCCCTTTGATAATCTCATAGAGGGGATTAGTCTGCGCCCATGTCTGGGAGCAGTTGGGCAAGCAAAGCAAGAGGAGCAGGCGGAAGGCCCACGGCCTCTAACGTTTGAAAATGCCCCAGAGAATCTGGTGGAATAGAAAAAAATCTAAAAAAACTGGCGGTCAAAATTTCCCTGGAGATACTCACGTGGCAAGCACGATGCAACCAGTACATCAACACGCCACATTCCCAGCCACTTTCATTGGTGAAATTTGGAGTCCGTGTGTATCTGGACATCCAAAAAATGGCCCTATGGGAAAAATTTTGTGAAGATGTACACAAAGTTTTCCCAACCGCGGTGTATGTTGCACCTCACTCCATGTCGCGCGGTTGTCTGGACCTAGGTTTTGAAAGCAAAATAGCAGCAGATGAGGCTGCAGCGGTGCGCGTAGTAGTTGACCTCCCTGAAGGGCAACGGGTCGTCGAAACTAAACGCACCAGATGGATAAAATTGAACCAAATTTTCCTCACGTTTGACTTTTTGCCTACTACAGTAAAACGTGACATTTTGGAGCAACACCTGAAAGATGGTCTCGCCATATACAGCGAAATACAATCTTTCGAAATGCAATGTTTCATGCTGATGCCACACCTGTGCACCAGCAAAGCCATCGCAGTTCTGACCCCATCTGAGGAGATCGTGAAGGACCTAACCCAGATCCCGCACTCCACCTTTATTGACATCGCAGGGCACACCACCCACCCATTCCGGGTAACCGTGGACAGCGCGCCCCCCATTTGCACCCACTGTGATGCGTTCAGCCATAAGGCACACGTGTGCCCCATTAAAGAGGGCATTACATTCCAAGAGCACCCCTCGGCAGCCATGGCCAGCAGAGAGGCGCACTATGAACCAACTGCAAGCACCAAAGAGGCCTTCCCATGGGGAGCACAAGGCTGCTACCTATTGGTAAAGCCCATCTCCCTGCAGGAGTGGAAGAAGGCCAAGCAGGCCCATAGGACTGCGGCCAAGGAAGCGGCCAAGGTCACCACCACCATCCCACACTCACAATGCCAGGAGGACATGGAGACCTTCACAGCAGAAGCAACTTGGGAATCCATCACCCAATCAGATTGGGAGGCCCAAGCTGAATGGGCCACTCAATCTAAGGATCTGATGGGAGATTCGATCTCATCCAATCGCTGCACCCAAG
This sequence comes from Massospora cicadina, assembly GCA_022478985.1. NCBI lineage: Eukaryota > Fungi > Entomophthoromycota > Entomophthoromycetes > Entomophthorales > Entomophthoraceae > Massospora > Massospora cicadina. The sequence continues at coordinate 226,604 of JAKSZP010002685.1, forward strand.
CCCCAGTTGAAACTGACTTAGGACCTATCCCAACCAAAAAATTTTTTTTTGCCCCACTTGACGGTGCACCGAACTTATTCGCACCGCAAAAAATTCGTCTGACGTCGGGAAAACAAAAAGCGAAGGCCAAAGCCAATGTGACTCTTTCCACAAAAATTAACAAAAACCCCGATAGCATTGCTGCTATTACCCGCGCTGCTGTGAAAGCCCGTGGGGACCTGGAAGAGGCTGGTGGGCCAGGGGGCCCACCCCTCGCACCTAAGGTGCGATGGGGGAAACCTTCACTCTAGGGACGCTGAATATCGCTGGACTCAAGGCCTCCCCATCCTAGGCTAGGAAACTGAGTTTTTTACAAAATAATTTACCCGTGGATATACTGCCCATCCAGGAAACCCACTGTCCATGAGGTTCTGAGGATGCTTGGAAAACAATGCTCCTACCATCCCTATCCTTTTGGGTCGAAGCACTGTGGGGTGCTAATTTGGAAAAACAATTTTTTCAAATTTACATCTTCAGAAGAATTCCTAAATGACCAAGTGCTTGTTGTCACCTTCTCTTGGGCCAATGTTGCACACACAATTGTCAACATTTACGCCCCAAACGGTGCACAAGAGCGTCAGGAATTTTTCTTGTCAGTCAAATCCCTCCCGCTACCCCCCAATTCTTTCCTAATTGGCGACATGAACTGTTGGCTAACCTCACCAACGGACCGGTGGCCGCCCTCACCCCACGCCCCACAGGGTCACATAGAACTACGCGTTCTAAAAGCCACCCTTGGGTTAATGGATGTGCTGCCGCGACATGCCCCACTGCTCAAAAACATGATGCGTCCCCACATCCACAATGGCCAATTAAGGTCCATGACCCGCATTGACCTTATTCTAGCGCCAGCGAAATTCCAACCCCACATCTCCCACTTCAAAACAACGAAAATGGAATTCTCCGACCACCGACTGGTCTTGATAACATACCACTTACCCGTCACAGTTGCAAAGGCCCCACATTGGTGCAAAATCCGCCCCCCAGAGCTTGCGTCACCAGGTTTTCCCACGTGGGTGGAAGAGGCAACTTTGGCAAAATTGTTTGTTGCACCGTTTTGTGCGGACCCTATTTCCACATGGGCAACTTTCAAATAGACACCATCTGCCACTATCGCCATCTCTCATCCAGACGCTCACGAGTCACATTGGCAGTTATCGCGCGCGCTGGCAGAATTGGCCCACTTGGAGTCCAACATTCCAGCCTCAGGATATAGCCCTGCATGGGGCCAGAAGTGGGCGGAGGCAGCAGCACACCTCAACACACTTGAAAGGCAACACAAACATCAGGTTTGTGTCCAATACAGGGCCACACACATCACAAAAGGTGACAAGTGCACCGCATACTTCTTCAAAAAATTTTTGCACCACGCCAGAGCGTGGCCTGCACACAGGTGTGAAGATCAGATAATTCTATTATGGACACACTGGCTGAAGTGGCAATCGAAATGCAAAGATATTACTCCAAGTTATACCGAGCTGAACCAATTCAGCCAGCTGAAATGGTATAATTTCTCACCAGAGCTCATATCTGCACCAATTTCTGATACCCGGAAATAATGAATTTAATTACTCCGAATGAACTATGGACTACCCATTCGTGGTGCGCCAAACCGAAAATGCCCAGGCCCAGATGGCATTCCATATGAGTTCTACAAAAAATATTTTAAATACATATCCCCATTGCTGCTAGCCTCACTTAACCAAAGCCTGTTGGAAATGCGCCTCCTATCAGGAGGACATGAGGCTTTTACAGTCACACTCTTCAAGAAAGGGGATAGGCTAGACTTAGCCAACTGGCACCCCATTTCTCTAACAAACACAGACACCAAAATTTTAACAAAAATCATGGCTAACCGTTTAGGGACTGTAGCATCTGCCACCATCTCTCCAGAACAATTCAGTTTCATCCCCAGAAGGTCGATTTGATTTAACGTGCTCTCTGTGGCTAATGTGTGTCAGTCCACAGCCTCTGGGGCACTTGTATTCTTGGACCAACAAAAGGCCTATGATAGAGTAAACTGGGATTCCTTAGGGCCTGCCTCCAACAATTCCGCCTACCTCCCCACTTCATTAACTGGGTGATGCTGCTCACGGAATCTGCAACAATGGCTGTGCGCGGCCCAGGTTTCCTAACGGATGTAGTCCATCCTCAAAGGGGCCTACGACAAGGGGACCCCCTGAGCCCACTCTTATACAACTTCAGCCTTGACCCACTACTGCGAAATGTGAATGCCCAACTCACTGGGGTCCATGTGGCAGGCCAAACCCCAGTCAAGATGATGGCATTTGCAGATGATTGCGTGGTGGGGGTGTCTAATAATAAAGATGCACGCGCGCTTGAAGCCCTCATCCAGGAATATTCCCGGGTAAGCAACGTGGCACTGAACGCCTCCAAAACCGAAATCATCCTCCTTGGTCGGTTTCAGAACTGCTGGGTCCCAGCAAGTAGTTCCCAACCCAGCCCAGCTGCTCGCCCAAGTCCACGCCTTACTAAATCAAAACACACCGCTCCACTGGTGCTCCCCTTTGTGCCGCGACCTACTATAGGACCGGTACGCCATCTGGGCGTGTGGTTGGAGGCAGGAGGATACGCGTCAGCAGTAATGGAGGGCCATATACTGGACAACGTGACGAAGCGAATCGCCTCTCTCAGAGCCCACCCTACTACCCTCACTGGCAGGGTTGTTCTTGCCAACTCTATGCTCCTATCCAAAGTCTGGTTTGGAGCCCACGCCATCCCCTTCTCCCCAAGCTTCTTCAAATCCCTGTATGCTTTGCTACAAGGTTGGCTTTGGTCAGGCCGCCCTCCACCAGTACGGCTAGAGGTCATGTTTGGCCCTCATCATCATGGTGGCATGGGCCTACTTGACTTCAAAGCCCATGCCGCCAAGATCCTAGGCACCTGGATTGCGGCCGTCACTGCTCCTACACTCCCATCCCAACACTGGTCCCGCGCGGCCCGCTCCAACTTCTCCTGAGCCTTGGGCCTCAACAACCCATCAAACCCCCAATTCCTGATGAAATACCTTGCATCACACACATCAGCCACAGGTCCTCACGGGACAAAAACCCACTACAAACGAATCCTACTCTCCATGCGAAGCGCAGAGTGGAGAATTCGTATTAGTGGACATACAACCCAAAGAGGCCGCCCCTCTCCTCAGTTCACACAAGAGGTACAGGGGCTACCCATCCATGATGGCGTGATCCCCATTCGACCCCAAGTCCTATCCATGGTGGACTACCTGGACATGATGGACATCCCTTATTCCACTGAGACCCAAAAGACTATCTGGAAATACGCACACCATCCTCTGTTGCAGCCTCAAGTCCGTTCCCATGTGTGGCGCTGCCTGAGGCGGGTGTATCGTACAGCTGAGCGCTCTAATGCTTTACACTCATTTGTGTCGTGTGTGGCCAGTATGGAACGCTGTTTCACCGCCTGGAGAAGTGCCCCACCTCTAAAGTAATATGGCGCGAAGTTAACGTCTGCTAGGCCAGGATCAAACACATCCCTTCAGTCTGTCAAGAGATATGTTTGCTTCATCAATGGCCTCCCCCTCCCACCCTCCCTTCGTGCTCTGGTGGTTGCAATCGCCATGTGGACTATCCACACGATTGTCTTGGATGCCATCGCCAGATCCATCCCCACCCTCCCTGAAGCTGTCCACAGATTCCGGTCTCATTTGGTGGATCACTTTCAAGCGTGGATGTTTGGATATCTCCCACCACGTCGCCGGCAGCTGGTCTCCTCCTGGTTCCCAGTCTGGTTCATCAAATCAGACCCCTTCCTCCACACGTGCTCAATAGTGGCTACGCCCCCTACACACGTTCCCTCCCCTTCCCATAAGTGGCGTTCCCGCTGGCAACAAGAGATAGCATCGCTTCTCTGAGGTGCCTCACCTGGTACTGAGTTTTGTCTTGTCTGAGTCATATTCGGAAGTGTCCGTCCCATGGTCAGCCTTCCCCACAATAAATTAAAAATTAAAAATTAAAAAATAAAAACATGAGTAGCGTAGTAAAGGTACCTTGCTTAAAGCTATTCTTAACTTTTTGAAAGAGACCTTAAAATCCAAACACTAATTTTAAAGCCATCCCACTCCCTAGTAGATTAATTAACAGTTCAGCTAACTGGAAAAATCTTTGAATGAACTGATAATAGTATCCTGCTATCCTCAAAAACACCTACACATATCAATCGTTTTCAGAGATCCTCATACGTGAATGTCCTCAAGCTTTTAGGTGGAGATATCCCTTGAGTATCAAGGATGTGTTCCAAGTACTCCATTTGAGCTTTAAAAATGGACACTTGCTCAGTTTAATCTTCATTAAGCTCTAGCTATCTGTTGAATACCTTAATAAGTGTTACAGGAGCTGAGTAAAAGTTCACAAAGCTACGTTATTATTGTTGAGCCATAAAAAAATGCATCTCACTTTTCAGATCACCTAGTATGGTGTCCGTGGCTCTTTGAAAGGTTTCAAGTGCGTTGAAAAGCCATGGTGCATATGTGCCAGTTGGTATTTCCTTTGGACATAATAATTACATATAATTTCCTACTCCTCCTTAGGAAGATCATTATTTATATAGCCACTGATTATATCTAAATTAGTAAATTTTAGAAACCCCTAATTGATCAAAGTAACTGTCTATGTGCATTAAGGGATACCTTTATTTTTTGTGTTTTATTTAGTTGACAGTAATCAATCACTACTTGGTTGGAGCCAACATTTTTCTTTATGATAAGCACAGGGATAGTCTAAGGACAGATAGATGGCTAATACTTCCTTGCTGAAATAGTTAATCAATTTCTTTTTGTACAGTTTCATTGTTGGATTGGCTATGCCTTATGAACTGTGAGAATATTGGCCCAGCATCCCCAGTTTCAAGTTGTGTTGAATCCTTAAGTGCTCCCCAGATCATAATCACTGATGATAGATATATGAGCGTACTTATATAATAAATTCAAAGATTTATTTTTTTATTCTTCTGATAAGTCTCTGATTGATATCATGGAATAATTGTGTATGTTTTTTGGGTTGCATTTAGCAGGACAAACTCCATTAGTTCTCCAAAGTTATTGATTGATTGATTCTTGGGGTACTAGATGAACATAGGCGATTCCTGCCCAATATTTACAATAATTTTTATAAGAAGTTAAGTTTTTAAGATAATGCACATCTCCTTGTGGCTGGGGGTGATTAACCCAGAAGACGCGTGTGACTCAATTAATAATTTTTACTATAGATAGTAGACTTCCCTTAATAGTCTATCTGAAAGCTCAAGAGACATTCCATTGTTTACAACCCATTTTCCTTCAGGCTTTAGCTCGCTATTTGTAGACGTTCACAAGGGGATACCCTGATTTTCAGAAAATTTTGAGGTAGGGGATTGACTATGATAGTCAACTTGCTGATAGCAAAGGGAATTTCCCGATATGTAAGTTACATTAGTAGATTATTACATTTATTAAAGGGAGCTTTAATTCTGAAAATAGTGTAAAGGCAACAGCTGAACAAGAATATAAAGACGTTTTTCTTATAGCCAAGAAAATCATTGTAAAATTTGAGGAAACTGCAATTAATTAATAAAGATAGTAATTACTGCAAAATACTATAGCAGGAGAGCTGACTTGTAAGGAACTGACCCTTATTAGTAAAGATTCATAAGCTCCTTTGCTAAAAAGTACTTCTTAGACTAGTCTTTCCATATTGTTGGCAGTGGACCACGTCAGGAATAATCTTCAATTTTTGCAATATGTCTTGAGATCACATTGAGAGTCTTAACGCTATCAACTATTTCATGAGTTTGAACCTTATTCACAAATCTATTATAATAACTGCAATCAAATAGTAGTTTAATCTTTTTTTAAGTAAGAATATTGGGGGTATAAACTTTTCACCCATAGTCTTAATCATTTCTCTGATGTCAAAAAAATGAATATCAAAGTCTCTAAGTGCAAATCCACTTTGGCTCCTTTTAAAGGAGGCAAGTTGTCAGATCCATCCAATTAAAACTTGGAAAGTTTTGTAATTTTCATAGTGTAAGTTTAGGTAAAGAATTTCAAGGCCTCATTTCTCAAGATTAGCGCGTTAACTTTGGGTTACATCTAGTACTTAATAAATGGTTTTTCATCTCATTCTCAAGGTAGGATAAATGTATGTTTATTAATAGAGCGTCCCTATTAATTTCCAGTTGGCTAATTATGGACTTTGTTTCCCACATGCAAAGCAATATAGCTTATGTTGGGTCCTTTCTTTAAGAAACTGGTGACATAATGACCCTTGGATTACAAAAAAACCAGGACACTTCAGTGACTCCACATTGAGGTCCAGCATTGTAACTTTGATAGCTAGCTCCTACTAAATTTTTTGTCTTACCTGATTGTTAAATAGAGTGAGTTTCATGGTTCTCTAAATTTAGATGGCCTAAAAGTGATCTCACATCGCAAGTACTTGATCAAAGCTGGGGTGTCAAAATCCTTGAATAAGGTGGCCGTTAGAGATTCATGCAACTTATGGTAGTCTTTGGTAGCATTCTGATATGCATTTTTTACGTTAAAATTTGCCATCGCTCTTGCTCCCAAAAAGGCTTTGCTCATGGTTGAATTGGTTGGAAAACTCAGTAATAGTTTCATTCTTTTAGAAACTAGATAGTCATGAACTCCGCCATGAAAATATCCATCTTTTTAAGACTTCCAAATTCTCTTAAAATAACATCATCAACATCTACAAAAATCCAAATATTCTCTGGAGGTAAGGCATAATTAGATCACAGCTTTAATCCAAACTGTTCAACATTTTGGTCACTTTGAAGAGCTTTTTGGCTTCAAGCATGGTCGTTATGAAAATTTTCAGGAAGGACTGCACATTCTCATTTTTTTATTGAAATTGATAGTTTAATAGGGGTAAAATTTTTAAAAAAGTTGAAATGAAATTCCAGAGACTGCGGTTCCAAAAGCAGTTTGGAAAGAATTGACATGGGGCCTGGATATCTAAGTTCTTTATATTGACTCTAATCATGAGCTGGGGTTCCTGATGAATGAGGTAGAGCCAGCAGTGAAGCTGATATGAATTATTAGAGCTGACTTGCTGGGATAAATATGGACCCCACCTCCTATGATTCATTCTCAGATAAATTAGGCCTTCGCTGAGCCAGAAATTAAGGATCCCATTGACAGCTTCTTTATTTAATAAATTTTTGATGCATTGTTCCCAGGAAAATAGTTACTTCTAATCTTGTTTTAGTTACTGTTTAAATTGTTTTAAGGCAATATCTTTCCATAAATTGTCTATAAAAGTTCAAAGATCAGCAGTTTCTGTTTTCTGGTCTTTAACATGCCATAGTTCTCAGGTTATATATTAAAGGTCGTTGTTGGCCTGCAGTACAGACCCAAATCATTTTGAAGGGTGCGCAGTTGAATTTAATGCCTCAATATCTTGATGCATTAAGACTTTCTGGCTCTTGAGAGGCTTTATCCCCTTCTGTAAGTAATTAGTCACTTTAATGGTACCGCCAATGTGTTGAGCTGCAATCCACATTTCCTGCTGTGTGTACTAGCTGAGTTCTTCCCATATATCTAAAGTTGCACCTCATCTCATGCAGCATTGATAGTGTTTTGGGCTTCCAACTGGAAGCAATTTACTCCTTGGACCCATTCAGTGGTAACACCTCTCTCAATCATTGCTTGCCAGCTGATATTGATAACACTGCGATTCATATGTCTTTATTGTTCGTCCAGTTTGTGGATAGTTTTTTTATTGAGTTCATAGTTGAAGACTACCGCTTGTTGTAAACCCTAGAAACTTTTCTTTAGTTGGTTGTGCAGAGATCATAAGTCTTCTACATTCTGATGGTTCAAACTAACCTTTTCTATTGTTAATGTATGGTATCAGATGATGATCTTCTGGGAATTGTGTACATTTAGTAAAAGCCCCAATTTATACTTTCCAAGGCGTTCAATGTTGGTGATGAAGTATGGTATCTGGCCATTATATTATGTTAAATTTTTGCTTATAATATATCAGTAACTGATCTTGTATGTTGATGGTATAATAAATAAGGCATGAGGATTCTTGTTTGCGACTAAAGTGCTGGAGTTCATATACTAGCGTTTATACAATATGCCAGATTCTGGTGGGAAGGAGTAGGATTCAAATCCTCTAAACTGAGGAGTATAGTTCCACCCTACTTTGGCTCATGCTAGCCGAGAAGGACTAGGTTTGACATAGAACACAATTAATTGGCCATTTTTGATATTCACTTCACTTGTGTTAGGATCCATGTTATTTTAGAAAAAACTTTATGATTAATAGGTTATTTGTCTCTGTAGTGATAACTACAATGATGTGCATGGCAAATGCACACTACTTTACAGGTTGAGTTCCTCCTTAAAACTTTTAGGATTTTCTTTGATCATTTGTGCTTTACTCCCTTACAAAATCTTATTCTTTTCAACATTGTATAGAATTGCTACATGATACTTGATATACAATTGCTGGTAAAGTAAAAATTTACTCCAGGAACAACTTCTGAGATGCTAAATAAATTTGGGAAAATGGTTTATATTGATAATTGTTAAAGATACATAATTTCAAGTTCTCAACCACAGAACAACGATTTTTAATTTAAGAAGTACAATGATGATGAGTACAATGTCATAATGAGTACAATGGGTACAATAAGAAATAATGGTAGTACTTGCAGGAAAAGACTTAGAAAAAATGAGTAACTGTAGTGACAATTATGGAATTTCTGGAGGTTTTAAATCATTAAGCAGACAGCAACACACATAGATAACTTGGTCACTAAAATTTGTTCTAGTTATGCCCAAATAACAAAAAAGGGATAGAAGTTAAAAAAATAAGTCGAGTCAACACTTTTAAAATGATTTATTTTTTTAGTTTGAATATTTTTTTGTTAGATGGCTTTATAATCACACTAGGGCATATGGGTACCAGAAACGGAAATTTATACCATAATGAAAAGTTTTTATTTTCTTAGATAACTCCCTAAATATTGTCTCAGAGAAAAAAGCGCGGTATCATTTTTAACATATATGGTCAGTTTGCTAATATGACCTCAAGCTTACGTTGCAGGTAAGTGGGTTGGTAGGGAGGGGACACAGCGCTGATTGACCAAAACTAACGCTTTAGCTCCTTTCCATTCAGTGCAAAGCACAGCTCAGACGTTAGTAGCGTGGTATTGCGTGTTTGTGAATAGAATTTGTAGAGATCAATCATTTTAAGTATTAATAAGTGTATTTTGGACAATAGTTTGATATAAAAATTAAAGTTAGCATGCTGAAAACTTACTTAAATTATTATGTCAGCCTCATCCTGTGCAAAATCCAGTCAAAAGATATATTATGTATATTTTGAAAAAAGAGGCTATTGACCACAAACAGGTACCCCAACGTCTAGTGCTAAGTGAGTAAGATTGTTTTGGGAGCGTTACAAAGCTAGAATGGTGCATAAAGTTAATGAGCCCAATGGTGTGGGAACCTCTACCACTGCTGTCTCTAAATCAATGGACATAATAAGTGAAGATAACACCTATAGATCTGCCAATGTCGTCTCTGAGCTGATAGATATCAACAATACTAAAATTGATGTGATGCAGTATAATTAGCGTGCAGTAGATACATACTCTAAAATAATATTTATACCCAAATTGTCTTACCTGTCTTGCAGCAATTGTGATCAACATTGGTTCACAAGAGATCTCAAGAAAATGAAAGCTTGTAAATCCATCTTCTTTAGACTAAATTCCTGGAAAATTTGTAGAATAATTTTTAGCAGTACCTGTAACTATCTGTACATCACAAAGCGCTGGCTGATGTTAAGCTATGTCTCTACCAGTACTCCTATTATATTCAGAATACTTGACAATGTTTATTACCAAACTCTTGACCATACTTGGAGACTCTAATCATTCTCTGTGGCAGCTTTAATAGCAATACATGACATAACAGCTACCCTGTTGACTTCATGAAGAATGAATTTAGCCTCAACTATGTGCCCATGGTTCTAACAACATTGAGTAATACCACTATTTATTGTACGTTCACCAGACAATAATGATGTCATCATGCTTTATGCCTTTTACTTCTCATATCACAGGCCAATGTTAAACAAAACTGTTGATAAATATCAGTCAAAATAAATATTATGTATCATTTTAAATCTGTTATATGTTAAGATTAAATTGATACGCAGTCAAAATCTTTTTTTTATTTAAATACAACATTTTAAAGAAAATTGTTGACATAGATGTTTCACATTAGACTGACAACCATGTGCCCTGGCACAGCCACAACCAATTTTTATGTTTAAATTTGTGCTCTTCGAGCATTTTGATATATTTTGTACCCTGGTTGACTTATCACGAGTAACAAAGTTTGGTTTGTGCTTATTTCTTTTGGTATTTAGTTTAGAAGAAGGGATAAAATTATATGAAGAGTTGCTATCAGGAGTACACCAGAGGCGCAAATATCTCCATAAGGCTTTACTATATTGCACCAGTACTGAATGATCACTCAAGGTTAGAAATTAAAGAGTTTGTTGTTTCAAGAATTTAACACATTCCTGCCTGGAACTCTATAACTAGAGATGATAATGCTAAGTGTCACAGCTCTTTTTATAAACGTGTGATATAGTCATTATGATCTCATTTTTGGATCATGAAAGGAATTTAGATGTTATTTAGGAACATTCCACCATAGGTTATGGGGCAGTACAAAATATCCTTCAATAATTAAAATTTCACTCCATTTTTAGTGATATTTCCAAGTCATTCAAAATATCCTATACACTTAATTAGTGTGTGTAAAACATGGCATAACTAGCCTAATAAGTTGAAATAGGGTCCCTACCACTATCTTTGCTAATCTTTTTTTAGTACTAGATGGTATCTTTGCTAATCTTAGTGTTCACATGACAGAACCATTACCAACTGCCTTATATGGCCACTGACAATACATTAGCTGTTGACCACGTTACAAAGTGAATTATGGCACATTGATAACTTTAGCAAATTCTAAGGCGACCAACAATACCTTCTAGTCAGGTTTCTAACCAACATAGAATTACATAGATCTAGTATCTTACATTGGCTGGAATATCATACCCTTAGTTAGTTATTAAATTAAAATACCATGACAAGTACTTTAAATTTATTTTACTGCCTTGAACCATCCTTCTATTAATAAGACTGTTGAAAAGCGAGTGAAACCAGGATACCTATATAATTAATTTATACCTTTCTATAATTTACAATGAAGCAAACATTTACCAGTGCTCTACTATCTATCAAAGTTTTTACCATCAACAAATGAGTGTACCTTCAAAGCGCTATATGGTTAGGAACATCTTGTCCACAAGTAAATATCCTATTTTAGATACATATATTCCAGAGATTTCAGACTTAGATATAAGATATTTGGGTAACGAACTATTTATTCCAAAACTTAGTTGCCAATTTTTCAGATAAACCGTTCTGTAGTTAACCAGTTGGGCAAATTCCCAATGGAATTTAATATCCAAGTATTAACTAAGAAATCTATTACTTTTTTATTACCAACTTAGAGAAGGGCTCATAAGCTTGATAACCTATAGCCAGAACTAAAAATTATTCTACAAGTAGGGCTAAAGTTATAAAAAGCTTCCGTTAGCATAGGGGTGTCTTAAATCAAGTACATGTCTGTTTTATCCATAGAAAAGTCTCCTCAAGTAAAACTAAGGGGACATTTTCAGGGAAGCCAACGATAGAATTGTATCACATGGTAATTTAGGAACCATAAACGTAAATTTCCTAGTAGATTGATCTCAAGGGAGGTTTTCAGTAGCTAGAACTTTCATGGATCAGTCTGAAAAAGCAATATATAAACTTTCTGCTTCAGAGAGTGTGGGATCCGCCAATGGACGCCACAAATAATATTTTAAAATGAGATATTTTACTTTTTTATTAAAAGTATAAGTTAATACTTATTATGGTTTTTTATGTTTTTTATTAAACAGGTGGGGAAAAAACAGAAAAGGTCCCTTTGTCAATACTAGCTTTTCCTATTTAAACTAGTTTGAATTTTGAGACCATCAATATTTGAGGCAAAAGAATGCAAAGCTCAGTCTTCAATATTAGGGAATATAGGCTTTTAGCCTATCAGATTGAAGATAAAAATTTTTAGAGGTAAAGCTGACCCATGAAGTAATGATTTGATAAATCATATCCAATCACCAGCGAATAAAATCTTTTCAACTTGGTGGTGATCTGACCCGGATGGTAATGATTGGGTATTTTGGTGGTAGTCGGACTCAGATGGTAATGATTGGCTAATGTTTACCCTATCATCCTCAAGTAAAATCTTTGCACCCCAGCGGTGGTTAGACTCGGATGATAACAATTGGTTAACTTGCACCCAATCATTGATGGGTAACATCCTCTTGCCTTGCGGAGGTTCTGATCCATGCAATATTATTCTCCTTGTATTTGACCAAGGAGTTGGAGTATTTCTATTATTAATATTTACCTTTTTAAGCCAATTTTTATGATAAATCATATTTTTCTGGTTGTTAGGATTCCACCAAGAATCCACTAGGGTTTTCCATTATGGGTACTCATATTGTTAATATTCACAATATTATTTAAAAATTGGGCGAGTGATGGGCCAATCATAAGAGCAGAATTGGGAACACTAATACCTCCAACATTATTTTCCTTAGATTGGAAAGGAGAATGTCTGACATTGTCCCCTCAAGAATGTTGGTAGGGGTGTTGCAGTTATGGTAGGGTGGTACCTTTTCATCCACTTGAGAGGTAGGAAGGGGGAAGTGGAGCTTATTGGCATCCAGCCTTTTTTTTGTCGCAGTTTTTGCGGGGTTAATGTACATGCAAGAGGACTCCTTCTTGCTGGGTCCATTATTGGCTAGAACTAAGGGAACTTCATAATTGAGCAACGATAAGATCCCTTGCTTCATGTTGATAATGCCATCATATTCGATCATGAACTATGTACCTATAAGCATATCATAATTGTTGTTTTCTAAAGCCATGGCGGAGGCCAATAGGATAAGCTTCCCAACATGAATGGGAAGGGACGAGTAAGCACCCAGCGCATGGGTGTTGTTTGGGCCAGCGGTTCCATAGTCTTGGTTGTACTCCAAGTCAGGCGCAAGCTTGATCTTTTTTATCAGCTTGGAGGAGATTACGTTCAAAGGGGAGCCAGTATCTAGGATGGCCATCACCCAAACTTTTTGGATAACCACTTCAACCTTTGTAAATATCCCCCAAAAGTGGGCGATAGTGTTAAGACATCCCTAAGATGAAAGTTGGAGGTTAATTTGCATGCGGTCTGGGGGTAATTTTTTGAATGGATTTCATGGTGTGGCCACGTTGGATAGGGCGAATAAGATGAGACACCACCTCATCTGTGTCACTAGCAGTATTGATGACAATTGGCTCCCTAAGACTTGGCAAAGATATGTCTATTTGGGTATAGTGGCCTCATCGACTCCTCCAGCATTCAAGCGATCAGGAACTTCCACTTCAGCAGGGGCTCCTACAACATAATAGCCAACCTCATCTGTATCCTCCCCAAAATCATCCTCTGGGGTGTTTGTAACGCGAGGTGGTGGCATAAGTTGTTTAAGTGAGTTAGGCACATGAGGTTTGTCAGCAGTATGTGTGCCTTTCCCTATGCTGACATTTCTTTTCCCTGCTCCTGTTCCTCAACGTCGGCTTTCTTTTTCCAGCACATATCCTACATGTGGCCAAACTTATTGCAGTATTTGCACCGAGGTCGTTCAGGATGGGTTGCTTTGGGGTTTTGTTTTTTAGAGCCCATTATCTGAAGGGGCTCCCTCTTGTCTTCAATAGCTAAGGCTCAAGGCTTAGGCTTTGAGTCCTCAATGGTTAAAACACGAGGGCGAGATACTGCTCCACATGGAACTTTGGGCTTGTGGAAATTGGTGACATATATTAATGCTTCCTTTATGTCTTGAACGGTCTGGAAATAGCGTTTGACGGAGGTGATGTGCATGGCGAGCGATGGGTATGTAGCCACTCCAGTCAAAACGGCGGCTATAGCATCATCCAGAGTCAACATCTTTGAGGTTAACAACGTCTGTGCTTCCATATAGAATCGTTCTGCAAAAGCGGCCACTGACTCTCCCTTTTGGATACTCATGCGCATAAAGGCTTTCTTTTTCATGCTAAAGCTTGTTTTGAGCCAAACATATTTATGAGAGCCTCTTTAATTTCAGACCAGGTGCTAAGAGCATCCATATGTGGGACCATCACCTCCTGTGCCACGCGGCCCAAACAGGAAAGGATATGTTTGGCCTTCTGACGATCAGTCGCCTCTTCCATAGCTGCTTTGTAAACATGTAAAATGAAGAAATGCTACCCTCACCGGGGATAAACTTGTCTTTGAACGTCGGTTTAAATGAATGATAGTCATTCCCAGAAAGGGTATGAATAGCTGGAGCTTCTGATTCTGAGGTTTCAGAGTAGTAGCTGTATTAGTCAAAGGCCCGCGAAAGATGATCAAACTGGTCATGCATGGCTTCAAGCTGGGTTTCCATGTTAGAGAGGGCTTCTAAGGGCCCGGATTCACACAGTCTCAGTCGATCTTTGATCCCTGATTTTTGAGTTTCAAGATCTTCTACTCAGTTCTCTATTGCAGAGACTTGGAAACGAAGTTGTGATATCATTGAGCTTAGGTTTAATTGAGAAGTTTCCATGGCTTTCACGTGGTTCTTCAGCTTTTCTTTCATATGTTTACAATCTTCATCGTCATGAGGGTGTGAGTTTGGGTCTTGTACTCCATCCTTGATCTGTTCATACTTCTGCTTGACCTTCATTAGTTGACTATATATTTCCTTCAACAGCCCAGGGCTTTCCAGAGAAGATTTCATCCTTGTTGCTTTGATTTCACATTCAGTCAGGTGGCGTGCCAAATATTTGGTATTTTACAACGAAGCTTTGAGAGCTAGCTCTTTTTCTAGCTGAACAACCTTGGCTGCGAGGGTGGTGGTGGCGCTAGATGGTTCAAGTGACAGATGATGTTCAAGCTCATCCACACGCGAAAAGGCTTGAATTAACTGTCTCTCCACTTCAGCCACTTGCTGTTCATATTCCTTTTGGAGGATGGAGTCAGGTGCTGACAAGTCACGATGTGGTTGCTCAATTTGCTTTTCAAATTCTTTAGCAAACTCCTCCAACAATGAGCGGGTGTTAGCGGAGAATGCATTCAGTTCATCCCTAAAGATCTTCATGGCTTCCTCAACATACTTTATAATCCCAGTGTCCATGGTAGCAAAAAGATCATGCAGCTGAATGATGAAGTTGCGATTGGCTTCCAACCAGATCTAACTGCTCCAAGATGTTCAGAGGTCAGTTGATACAACTTGTCATAGACTAAATTCAGAGCTGCATGGGTATCTCAGTGTTGATGAAGCTTTTCATGATGGCCAGCTAAGAGATGCATCATATGGACCAAGGCAGGGTTAGCAAACTTGCGTACATAGGTGGTCAAATTTGTAAGCTGACCATAGGTTTCTGGGAGAACACTAGTCTCATAGAGAAACAAGTGGCGTTTCTCTACCAACGACGCTCATTCACGAAATGCAATGTCACCAGGATTAAGGATGCCATGAGTAAGATTTCTCACAGCTTCAGTGGCTGGCCAAGTGATGCGATGAGTCTCAGGTATTAATATAGGTTCAAATTGTTTTTCTTCAAATATTAGAGAAGTAGGACTATCCATGTGATCATCTTTTTCAGTTTCTTCCCCATTTTGCACTCAATGGGTGACACAATTCATTTCTTTCTTAATACTTATCAAAGTATGCAGGGGCTCGACCCCTGTAGTGAGCACCAATTTGTGGGATCCGCCAATGGACGCCACAAATAATATTCTAAAATGAGATATTTTACTTTTTTATTAAAAAGTATAAAATAATACTTATTATGGTTTTTTATGTTTTTTAATTAAACAGGCAGGGCAAAACCAGAAAAGGTCCCTTTGTCAATACTAGCTTTTCCTACTAAAACTAGTTTGAATTTCAAGACCATTGATATTTAGAGCAAAAGAATGCAAAGCTCAGTCTTCCATATTAGTGAATATAAGCTTTAAGCCTATCAGATCAAAGATAAAAAAATTTAGAGGTAAAACTGACCTGTGCGGTAATGATTTAATGAATCATATCCAATCACCAGCAAGTAAAATCTTTTCACCTTGGCGGTGATCTGACTCGGATGGTAATGATTGATTATGGCGGTAGTTGGACTCAGATGGTAATGATAGTCTAATGTTTACCCTATCATCCTTGAGTAAAATCTTTGCACCTTGGCGGTGGTTAGACTTGGATGATAATGATTGGTTAACTTGCACCCAATCATCGACTGGTAACATCCTCTTGCCTTGCGGAGGTTCCAATCCATGCAATATTATTCTCCTTGTATTTGACCAAGGAGTTGGAGTATTTCTATTATTAATATTTACCTTTTTAAGCCAATTTTTATAATAAATCATATTTTTCTGGTTGTTAGGATTCCTCTGAGAATCCACTAGAATTTTTCCATTATGGGTACTCATATTGTTGATATCCACAATATTATTTAAAAATTGGGCAGGTAATGGGACAATCATGAGAGCAGAATTGGGAACACTAATACCTCCAACATTCTTTTCCTTAGATCAGAAAGGAGAATGTCTGACAGAGAGAAAGGTATAGTATATCATGGGTATAGTATGCACCTGATAGAGGATAGAGGTGGATATTAGCTGGTTAAACCCTATAAAAGAAAGGAATACTTTAAATAATCCCATTTATGTCAAGGTCAGGATACCAACAGTACTTGAATGTGATAGTAATGGTTTAGTGATATAAAAAATGATCATGTCTCTAATTTATGTTGATAGGTTCATAAAGGTTGCAGCTAGGAATGAAAAAAGTTAAGATGGGCTTCAGGAGGTTATCATTGAGATGTTTAGCTTGGGTGCCATTTTAGATGAATAAGATAAATATAAAAAGTTAAAATTTGATAAAAAGGAATTACACTTAATTATAGCTATGTTGACCGCAAAAATTTGACAATAGTCAACCTGGGTAGATAATTCTCTTCAACATCTTTTTTTCGCTGGCTTGTTATTTCTGAGGAGCTGGCACAATTATGAGGTCTGGAATTGGCTGACTGCGCATAAAGTCAAACTATAGTTGAAATTGAGTTTACCTCCTTGTAATTAAACCTTAGTATACAATTAATCAAGAATTACTTCACTACTGATATCATGCATTTTGTGAATATTCTGGGTTCTCTTGGATTTTTCCCATGTCAGACTTTAATCTTATAGAAATGATAAGTTTGTCTCTCCAGGATGCCAAATTATCAAGAAAAACTCTGAGGCGAAATAATTAGATCACCTAACCTGAACACAATGTTTGTCAAACAAAAGTTGAATCAACCAAAATAGATGTGGAAGATTTTTATACTAAAAAGGCACTATATTTATTATGAATGAACACACAGGCCATCTTTTTTAAATTACTAGTTTGATTATAAAGTTATGGCTTTGTAACTCTAGTAACCCTTATCTTACCATGTAAGGGAAGTATCTTTCTTTATAAAGTCATTTGCGCTAGTAAAATTTCTGGCACTAACAAAACTGCTGAAATTGCAGACTTTTGGGACAGATTAATGTAAAACTGGAAACTGCTATAAATACAATCTTATCATAATCATATATACCATTTTTATAATAATAACTTTATTAGCTTAAGTTTATTAATTAACAATGAGCTCATATATAAGCTATTTTGTTTTTAAAAATCAGTGAACCAATTACACCTGTTATAGATCTGTCAAAACCCTTAAAGTCTAAATAACAGCTGTAAACCTGTCTATAAATAGTGGAGAATTGAGTAGCAGTTATGAAAGGGCCTATGAATGAGAAAACAAATTTTTAAGAGGAGACGTTATTAAATATTAAAAGCTTTATTTTATACTGCACAACTACTTATAAGGTAAAAATAACTTATTGGTAAAGGATAATGCAAGCCTAGAATAATTTTTACTATAGTAAATTTGTAAACATGATTAAGTTAATTCAGGAAGAACTGATGACTTCTATCACATATGTATTTGGGTATTTTAAATTAAACAATTCAAAGTGATTAGTGACTATAAATGAATGATAAATAGCCCTGGATGGATTCCTGCTCACAAGAGAAAAAAACTGTAAAAGATGACAAACCATTCTACTAATATTTAACGCAAATTTAAAGGGAGGATACCCCAGTGTTAGAATATAGACCCCCTACAACTACCTCCCCAAGTTTGGTCCTGGTAGATGAAATATGGGAAAGGGGAAGATTATGACTGCGTTGGCGTTGTGCACCAATGCCCTAAGCTGAGATAGCAAATAGCAAGGCGGTCAATGAATTTCCTAACTTATCATACACCACGCATGCAGGTATTTTAGGTTTTATCCTCCTTTCCCATTAATTCAAACCTCCTTAATCCTTCATCAGTGCTTTATTGTCCCCAGGTTGGCCCATATCAAATAAAATTCAAGATATTTAATGCAAATTTGCTTTTTATATAATTTTTAAATTTTAAATTTATTGCAAGGAAGGCCGACCATGGGATGGACACTTCCAAATATGACTCAGATGAGACAAAACTTAGTACCAGGGGAGGCACCCCAGAGAAGCGATGCTATCTCTTGTTGCCAGCGGGAACGCCACTTATGGGGAGGGGGAGGGAACGTGTGGAGGGGCCTAGCCACAACTGAACACGTGTGGAGGAAGGGGTCTGATTTGATACACCAGACTGGGAACCAGGAGGAGACCAGCTGTCAGCGATGCGGTGGGAGATATCCAAACATCCACACTTGAAAGTGGTCCACCAAATGAGACCGGAATCTGTGGACAGCTTCAGGGAGGGTGGGGATGGAGCCAGCGATGGCATCCAAGACAATCGTGTGGATAGTCCATATGGCGATTGCAACCACCAGAGCACAGAGGGAGGGTGGGAGGGGGAGGCCATTGATGAAGCAAACATATCTCTTGACAGACTGAAGGGATGCGTTTGATCCTGGCCTAGCAGACGTTGGACTTCGCGCCATATCACTTTAGAGGTGGGGCACTTCTCCAGGCGGTGGAACAGCGTTCCATACTGGCCACACATGACTCAGGATGAGTGTAAAGCGTTAGAGCGCTCAGCTGTACGATACACCTGCCTCAGGCAGCGCCACACATGGGAGCGGACTTGAGGCTGCAACAGAGGATGGTGTGCGTATTTCCAGATAGTCTTTTGGGTCTTAGTGGGATAAGGGATGTCCATCATGTCCAGGTAGTCCACCCTGGATAGGACTTGGGGTTGAATGGGGATTACGCCATCATGGATGGGTAGCCCCTGTACCTCTTGTGTGAACTGAGGAGAGGGGCGGCCTCTTTGGGTTGTATGTCCACTAATACAAATTCTCCACTCTGCGCTTCGCATGGAGAGAAGGATTCGTTTTTAGTGGGTTTTAGTCCCGTGAGGACCTGTGGCTGATGTGTGTGATGCGAGGTATTTCATCAGGGAGTGGGGTTTGATGGATTGTTGAGGCCCAAGGCTTGGGAGAAGTTGGAGCGGGCCGCGCGGGACCAGTGTTGGGATGGGAGTGTAGGTGCGGTGATGGCCGCGATCCAGGTGCCCAGGATCTTGGCGGCATGGGCTTTGAAGTCAAGCAGGCCCATGCCACCATGATGATGAGGGCCAAACATGACCTCTAGCCGTACTGGTGGAGGGCGGCCTGACCAAAGCCATCCTTGCAGCAAAGCATACAGGGATTTGAAGAAGCTTGGGGAGAAGGGGATGGCGTGGGCTCCGAACCAGACTTTGGATAGGAGCATAGAGTTTGCAAAAGCAACCCTGCCAGTGAGGGTAGTAGGATGGGCTCTGAGAGAGGCGATTTGCTTCATCGCGTTGTCCAGTATACGGCACTCCATTACTGCTGACGCGTATCCGCCTGCCTCCATCCACATGCCCAGATGGTGTACCAGTCCTATGGTAGGACGTGGCACAAAGGGGAGCACCAGTGGAGCGGTGTGTGTTGAGTTAGTAAGGCGTGGACGTGGGCGAGCAGATGGGCTGGGTTGGGAACTACTTGCTGGGGCCCAGCAGTTCTGAAACAAATTCAAGGAGGATGATTTCGGTTTTGGAGGCGTTCAGTGCCGCGTTGCTTACCCGGCAATATTCCTGGATGAGGGCTTCAAGCGCACATGCATCTTTTTTATTAGACACCCCCACCACGCAATCATCTGAAAATGCCATCATCTTGACTGGGGTTTGGCCTGGCACATGGATCCCAGTGAGGTGGGCATTCACATTTCGCAGTAGTGGGTCAAGGCTGAAGTTGTATAAGAGTGGGCTGAGGGGGTCCCCTTGTCGCAGGCCCCTTTGAGGATGGACTACATCCGTTAGGAAACCTGGGCCGCGCACAGCCATTGTTGCAGATTCCGTGAGCAGCATCACCCAGTTAATAAAGCGGGGGGTAGGCGGAATTGATGGAGGCAGGCCCTTAGGTATTCCCAGTTTACTCTATCATAGGCCTTTTGTTGGTCCAAGAATACAAGTGCCCCAGAGGCTGTGGACTGACACACATTAGCCACAGAGTGCACGTTATCCCAAATCGACCTTCTGGGGATGAAACCAAATTGTTCTGGGGAGATGGTGGCAGATGCTACAGTCCCTAAACGGTTAGCCATGATTTTGGTTAAAATTTTAGTGTCTGTGTTTGTTAGAGAAATGGGGCGCCAGTTGGCTAAGTCAAGCCTAACCCTTTCTTGAAGAGTGTGACAGTAAAGGCCTCATGTCCTCCTGGTAGGAGGCGCATTTCCAACAGGCTTTGGTTGAGTGAGGCTAGCAGCAATGGGGATATATATTTAAAATATTTTTTGTAGAACTCATATGGAATGCCATCTGGGCCTGGGCATTTTTGGTTTGGCGCGCTGCGAATGGCTGTCCATAATTTGTTCGGAGTAATTAAATTCATTATTTCAGGGTATCAGAAAATGGTGTGGATATGAGCTTGGTCGAGAAATTCTGCCATTTCAGCCAGCTGAATTGGTTTGGCTCGGTATAACTCAGAGTAATATCTTTGTGTTTTGATTGCCACTTCAGCCGGTGTGTCTGCAATGTATTTATCTGATCTTCGCACCTGTGTGCAGGCCACACTCTGGCGTGATGCAAAATTTTTTTAAAGAAGTATGCGGTGCACTTGTCACCTTTAGTGATGCATGTGGCCCTGTATTGGACACAAACCCGATGTTTGTGTTGCCTTTCTTGTGCGTTGAGGTGGGTGGCTGCCTCCGCCCACTTCCGCCCTATGCAGGGCTATATCCTGTGGCTGGAATGTTGGACTCCAAGTGGGCCAATTCCACCAGCGCGCATGATATAACCGCCAATGTGGCTCGTGAGCATCTGGAGGAGAGATGGTGATAGTGGCAGATGGTGTCTTCTTTGAAAGTTGCCCAGGTGGAAATGGGGTCCGCGCAAAACGGTGCAACAAAAAATTTCACCAAAGTTGCCTCTTCCACCCATGTGGAAAATCCTGGTGACGCAAGCTTGGGGGGGCGGATTTTGCACCAATGTGGGGCCTTTGCAACTGTGACGGGTAAGTGGTATGTTATTGAGACCATTCAGTGGTTGGAGAATTCCATTTTCATTGTTTTGAAGTGGGAGATGTGGGGTTAGAATTTCGCCAGCGTTAGAATAATGTCAATGTGGGTCATGGACCTTAATTGGCTGTTGTGGACATGGGTACGCGTCATGTTTTCGAGCAGTGGGGCATGTCGCGGCAGTGCATCCATTAACCCAAGGGTGGCTTTTAGAACGCGCAGTTCACATGTGACCCTGTGGGGCATGGGGTGAGGGCAGCCACTAGTCCGTCGGTGAGGTTAGCCAACAGTTCATGTCGCCAACTAGGAAAGAATTGGGGGGTAGTGGGAGGGATTTGACCAATGAGAAAAATTCCTGATGCTCATGTGCACCATTTGGGGTGTAAATGTTGACGATTGTGTGTGCAACGTCAGCCCATGAGAAGGTGACAACGAGCACTCGGCCATTTAGGAATGTTTCTGAGGATGTGAATTTGAAAAAATTGTTTTTCTGAATTAGCACCCCACAGTGCTTCGACCAAAAGGATAGGGATGGTAGGAGCATTGTTTTCCAAGCTTCTCGGAACCTCATGGACAGTGGGACTCCTGGATAGCCAGGATATCCACGGGTAAATTGTTTTGTAAAAAACTCAGTTTCCTAGCCTGGGATGGGGAGGCCTTGAGTCCAGCAATATTCAGCATCCCTAGAGTGAAGGTTTCCCCCATTGCACCTTAGGTGCGAGGGGTGGGCCCCCTGGCCCACCAGCCTCTTCCAGATCCCCACGGGCTTTCACAGCAGCATGGGTATTGGCAGCAATGCTATTGGTGTTTTTGTTAATTTTTGTGGAAAGAGTCACGTTGGCTTTGGCCTTCGCTTTTTGTTTTCCCGACGTCGACGAATTTTTTGCGGTGCGGATAAGTTCAGTGCACCGTCAAGTGGGGCAAAAAAAAATTTTTTAGTTGGGATAGGTCCCAAGTCAGTTTTGACTGGAGCTATGGGTGCAGTGATTGGGTGAGATCAAATCTCCCATTGGATCCTCGGATTGAGTGGCCCACTCAGCATGGGCCTCCCAATCTGATTGGGTGATGGATTCCTGAGTCACTTCCGCCGCGAAGGTCTCCATGTCCTCCTGGCATTGTGAGTGTGGGATGGCGGTGGTGGCCTTGGCCGCTTCCTTGGCCACGGCCCTATGGGCCTGCTTGGCCTTCTTCTGCTCCTGCGGGGAGATGGGCTTTATCAATAGGTAGCAGCCTTGTGCTCCCCATGGGAAAGCCTCCTTGGTGCTTGCGGTTGGTTCGTAGTGTGCCTCTCCGCTGGCCATGGCCGCTGAGGGGTGCTCTTAGAATGTGATGCCCTCCTTGATGGGGCATGCATGCGCCTTATGGTTGAACGCATCACAGTGGGTGCAAATGGGGGGCGCGCTGTCCTCGGTTACCCAGAATGGGTGGGTGTTATGCCCTGCGATGTCAATAAAGGTGGAGTGCGGGATCTGGGTAAGGTCCTTCACGATCTCCTCAGTTGGTGTCAGAACTGCGATGGCTTTGCCAGTGCACAGGTGTGGCATCAGCGTGAAATGTTGCATTTTGAAAGATTGTATTTCACCGTATATGGCGAGACCATCTTTCAGGTGTTGCTCCAAAATGTCACGTTTTACTGTAGTAGGCAAAAAGTCAAACGTGAGGAAAATTTGGTTTGATTTTGTCCATCTGGTGTGTTTAGTTTCAACGACCCATTGCCCTTTGGGGAGGTTGACCACTATGCGCACCGCTGCAGCCTCATCTGCTGCTATTTTGCTTTCAAAACCTAGGTCCAGCCAACCGCGTGACATGGAGTGAGGTGCAACGTACACCGCGGTTGGGAAAATTTTGTGTATATCTTCACAAAATTTTTCTCATAGGGCTGTTTTTTGGATGTCCAGATACACACGGACTCCAAATTCCACCGACGAAAGTGGCTGGGAATGTGGCGTGTTGATGTACTGGTTGCATCGTGCTTGCCATATGAGTATCTCCGGGGAAATTGTGACCGCCAGTTTTTTTAGATTTTTTTCTAATCCGCCAGATTCTCTGGGGCGTTTTTGAACATTAGAGGCCGCGGGCCTTCCGCCTGCTCCTCTTGCCTTGCTTGCCCAACTGCTCCCAGACATGGGCGCAGACTAATCCCCTCTATGAGATTATCAAACTAGATTTAGTCTTGAATTGAATAGGTTGTAAAAGTGTTTGCAACGAGAAAGAAAAGTGCTTTTTATATGATTTTATAATTTAAATTCTTAAATAAAATCAGCAGAAGCAAGAACCACCCCACATGAAAACCACTCAAATCTTCCATTTTATTAACTACAAATCATTAACTTATAATGATAAGAGGGATAAAGAGTGTTTCAAAGTTTGCAATATGCACATTGGGTACTCTGAAATGTGCCAGGCCAATGTTATGACGACTATTGACCCTTGCTCTTTCGCCATCATTGACAATCTATCACTAATAGTTCATGGCAACGTTTCCCTAACTAACTGCATACAACTCCTCTGGGAGGCATCCTAATGCGAGGTCATTGTCCCAACTAATCATGAGTGGAACAGCTTTAAACCCTCGTTGTCAGTTGTTTTTAGCTAGCTGGGGAATTGGCGTTGTGTCTTTAATAGCTCAAGGGGGAGAAGTAGCACCAACTACTCCATAGATCTCCAAATCCTACCTTCCCATTATCCAGCGTCAAACACTTCAACAATAGGGAGTTAGGGCCACTTGAAACCTTGATTCCTTTGCCTGGTATGAGTCATCAGAGATCATTTAGTCCTACTCTCCCATTACTACGCATCAACATCAACATAAGACAATAAAATAATAGTCACTTAAAAGATACTTTTTATCTCAAATAAACTCAGCTATTAATACTTGAGGCATTTGATCTGGAAAGATAGGCCCACCTACTAATTATTATTGAGTAGACTCACTAAACCTTAAGACACATGCGCATATAGTTACTCTTGGAATGGTAGCCAAATAAACATAAATTGACTTTTATTAGTATGAAAGTACTGATATAAACTAATAAATGTCTGAACTAAATTATTGATTTATCCTAAGCCTCAGTCACTGGTAGATTGAGATGCTACTCTTGCTATTGAGGATTGTTTCTGATGATTTTAAAACAACTGATAGTATTATAAGTTTGACCCATTTGAATGGGGAGCCTACACCAGATCTAAATCATCAATTACATTTATAATATTCAAGATAGCTTTCTCAATTAAATGAGGACACATTCAGAACTCAAGTATGTCATCAGATTGCTCAAATCAATCTAGTGAGAAGCCTGCCTTGATTTTTAGTATTATAAATATTTAACTTGAATCAGTTGAAACTACGTAAATTAGTCAGCAACCAACCACAACTGATTTTGACCTAGTCTTGAAAGCCAAAATATGAATTTTAACAGGTTAACAAATTATTGAAATTTACCCCAACTTAGCCAGTTTATGTTTGTTCAACATGACTTTAGTACCATATTTATAAAAGCACATTTTCAGATTTTTCGAATAGTTCATACCACCTCTCATCTATAAACAGCTTCAGAAAGAAAAAAAATGCAAATCTGAAGTCAGTTGCTGCTTAAATTAACTGACAACTGTTCTGCGTGGATAGATGGTTATCATTTGTTGCTAAAAGATGAACCAGTGGCTATATTTAACCTCTTAAAAACCTCATAATAATTGAGCAGCACACCATAGAGTACCCCTGTAGTGAGTGCCAATCTTGCAAATATTTCAATTTGAACATTAGGTAATATTCAAATGTGCCAGGCAATGGTATGACAACCATTGACCCTTGCTCATTTACTGTCATCAGCAGCCTATTGCTAATAGTTTATGGTAACGTTTCCCTAACTAAATTCATACAACTCCTCTGGGAGGCATCCTAATGCTAGGTCATTTGCCCATCTTATCATGAGTGGAACAGCTTTAAACCCTCATTGTCAAGTTGGTAGTAGCTAGATGGGGAATTGGCGTGGTGTTTTTCTAATTTCTCAAGGGGGAGCAATAGCGCCAACTAATCCCCAAATGTTCCAAATCCTAACTTTCCCATTATCCAGCGTCAAACGCTTCAACAATAGGGAGTTAGGGTCATGTGAAACCTGGATGCCTTTGCCTGGTATCAGTCACCAGGGATAATCTAGTTCTACTCTCCCAATACCATGCATCAGCGTTAACATAAGATATTAAAATAATAGGCACACAAAAGATAATTTTCATTAAAAAAAACTCAGCTTATATACTTAAGCATTTGATCTGGCAACATATGCCCGCTCATTAATTATTATTGGGTAGAATTTCCGAAACTCAGGACACATGCACATACAGGAAACTCTCAGCATCACTCGCTGTGCAAACAAAATGAATATTATTGATTAAATTTAATAATACAAACTAATAAATAACTAATCTAAATGATTTAATCTATCTTTGAGCTTTTGTGTGCCCATTAGGGCACCCAGTGCAGGCAACTTTGTGGGATGAAACCTGGGGTACTTTCCCCTGCCGCACTGGGGATGCGTGAACCTAAGCACTACAGGTGTGGGCCCCTACCGCAGGTTAGTTGGCTCACACCGCACGAATACTGACATATTCCTCATTGTTTTGTATATCATTTAGCAAAGGTTACCCAGACAGTTCAGAGTTATTTTCCATTCCTTATTGCGAGGAATGAGACTAGACTGACCCCCAAGTTGGACTTACTTGAGTAAGAGGATTTCTATAGCTTTCTACAGCTATTTCTAGCCGTCTCTTGACTATGGCCAGGGAGCTTGTCTCCTAAATTCCTTCAGTGGGGAAGCAACGCTGGTTTCTGACAAGCCATAGACCATCCATCACCTCCCCATATCGTTCACTAGACCCTTAACCCCTCCTTTTCTGCAAGCAGACTTATAGGTGCATACGCAGTCAGGTTCTCTGGCCATGTGAGATGACCAGATGATAACTTACACCTTTGTTTGTATGCTTCATACCATAGATGAACACTTCTCCACACAGCATCCGCTTTTGGACACTCTGTGAAATGTGTTTTTCCACCTTCTCCCCTCTGCATACCTTACAGGAATACAGAAGGTCATCCTCCTTATGCTTACTCCACTTACGCAAAGTCACCTCAGTGACCAAGATGTTGCTGCGGAGTTGGAAAAGAAAGTTCTGAACTGGTATAGACCAGCATCCCTTAACCCTCCTCCCCCACAGGTTTATCAGGCCAGGTCGCATTTTTCAAGTGATCCAGGACAAGTACGTTGAGTAAAGCTCGTCTTGTAACTTCCAGAACCTGGCAGCTGTGAACCTGAATCACAGTCACCATCACCTCCCACCTTTACCCAGTCTCAAATGACGAAGAAGCTGTCCCATCTGGGGTATCTCCAGCCTTCTCTTCCTCATGGGATCACCTGCCAATCATTCTCTCCACTATCTTCTGGACAGGCTTCCCCAGCCTCTAATGCAGACAGAGAAATAATTGCTTTCCTCCAGCAAGAAGGCAGTTCAGTTGCTTCCACAACAACCCATGCCTTCTTTACTTGCACCGTGGAGGCACTGACAACATCATTAGATACTTCTACCCTAAGCACTATTTGGCCATCGCCATCAAGGAGGTCCTTAGTGATCCGCCCCAATAAAGTGCTTGAAGGCCTTATGCAGCGAGGTTCCATAGCCAGCCCCCAAGCTCCTCGCCAAAGGGGAATTGCGCAGATCCTTTCGATGGTCCAATCTCCACCCTTAAATCAATCCTTGTTTCCTTATCAAGCTCTAAAATAATCCTTCCAGTAGCCTGGTAGGTTCCTTGCGCTTGGTATGGCCCCTTGATTGATGCCTCAGCTGACACCAAGATCCTTGTCCAATTTGTCCCTTCAAGCCTTAGAAAGGTAATCCACCACTATTGGATCCCAACAAAAATACTTACTCACCTGAGCAACCCATGCAATCCATTTTAGCTGAAGTGCTTTGATCATACTCTCAACATTAATTATACCAATGCCCCCTTTCTTCACCTCCTGACACAAATTAGAATAACTGGTTTTTGATGCCCGCCAATGCCAGATGAACTGGATCGCTGAACTCTGAATTCTTTTGATGGAAGATGCCGGCAGTGGAACAAAGCTGACAATGTACCATAATCTGGAAAGATTAAAAGTGTTCATGACAATGGCCCTTCCCCAATAAGAAAGATTGAGCCATTGCAACTTCCAAGCGACTTTTCTAAGGTCCTCTTCAAGTTTGAGCTGTATTTCGTGTGGCAACACCTGCCCAGGGATTAGGCACCTGAGGTACAGAAACTCCTCCCTATTGCCATCCAGGGGATCGAGTTCTTTGATGCCACATCCAACGTTGCCATTCTGCCAATGGGATAAGCCCTGAATTACAACAGATTGACCTTCGCGTTGCTTGCATTTTGGTACATCAACAAAATTTTCATATCACTTTCTCCTCCTCCAAAAACATAAATTTACATATCATCTGAAAACACCAAGTGAGAATATTCCTCCCCATTGATAGAAAGTTTCTTCCAGTCTGACTACATGAGAGCTACTGAAAGGATCTCTATTGCAAGAACAAACAACAAGGAAAATAGAGTGTCTGGAAGTTTTGAATTACACTTCCAATGGGGCAGGTTGTATCTTGAAGTTACACTGGGCAGATTTTCCAAAAAGGCAATAAATACAAATGGAAACATAGGTTATAATCCGACCTAATCTTTATTTTTGAAAAGAGGGAATATTTATAGGCTTTTTTACAGTTCATAACTTATCAGAGTGAATTAATCTCTGTGCAATAGAATCTTCAATCAATTGATCAGGATCAGATTGATCGCTAACCTTGATAGATTGTGATATATTACTCACTCCTTCTGATGATGTCAGGGGAATTAATGAAGTAGGTTTCTCGGAGATATGAGAATTCTGAGGAATCCTGACACTTCCACCCTCAAGATTTGATTGTGGTGGAGGATGACTTCTTAAAATCTAGGATGAATACAATTTACCACTATACCAGTATCAATATGAACAATTGAATACTCTAATTTTTTTCAAAATATAACTCTATAGGGACCAGACCACTTATTTCCCAACTTTTCAGTCCGCCC